>VZSG01000321.1:602004-618371 GCA_013398315.1 Nothoprocta pentlandii
AAAAAAAAAGCACATGGAATCAGAGCAGATTTACACGTGGAGAAGGGGAAGGAAAGATCCAGTGTTTTACCAAAGCTCTGCAAGCTCTGTCCCAAGCTCTGCAAGAAAGATCACTTTTAAGAGAAAAATGCAAAACTAAAGTTCTCCAAAGGGTTCATTTTTTTTTCCTTCTCTGTGGGGAGATCCCTGCCATAGCTGGCAGCTGTCGTTAGCAGTTCCAATGTTTCCTTCCACCAAGATACCTATTCTGTACCCCTTGGCCTTGCATATTATTTAAATCCTATACAGAGAGAAACAAAGGTTTCCCTTAATAGATCTTTAAGTGTGGCCACGTTACCAAGTAGGTCACCATTTTGGGTCGTGTAGTACATTAAGGACACACGTTCTGTAACACAAGTCAGCATTACCCAAAGCAAGGTCAAACAGGATGCACGTTGCCCATTAGGGCATCTTGGGTGGCAAAGCCCGTCTCGCCACCCTCCCGTTCAGATGCAGATGGAAAGACGTTGTCAGCCCAGGAAAGAGCAGGGAAGCTCCCTTCTGGGTCTACCCACATGAAGATATGTCTTACGGCTGCTCATTTCTTCAGCACTGTGGGAGAAACTGTGCTTACAAGGAACCAGTGACTAATCAGCTCTGACAGCGAGAAAGCTTTCCTCATCTCCTGGAAAGAAAGGCAGCTCTTTTACTGGGCAATTTTCACCACTCTCAGCATCCAAACCAAGGGGGACACTCCAGTTGTGCCCTCTGAGTTGATACCACATTGGTCACCCAAGTGCCAGGAAAGCTGCGTTCCCCTTGGAGCAGGTTTGGACTCCTGGGCCTGTTGACATCCCTGCACCATTAGAGAACAGAAATATTCTCTTGCTGGGGGAAGAAGCTCGAGTCCAGGAAACGCACGTCCAATTCCTGCCATTAACACAGGTGGGCTCTCCGTTTTCGGGACAGTCGCCTCGTTTGGCTATGTTTCTTTCCTCAGCTGTAAAACAGGAATAAATCTATTTTTTCCTTAATTATCTTCACCTATTGCTTCCCTTTGTATCTATTCTTTACCTATTTATAGCTTAAAACACACATCAGGAAGGTTTCTGAAGCACTTGCACGCTGCCCGCCCAATCTGATCTCTTTGTGGCAATTAATCAGGCCATTGCAGGCACATCCATGTCCCTGACTTGGGGTCTGTCAGCATCTCTTAACACAAGGAGCAACTAATAACGAGGGGGAAGTCAAGGAGACTTCCTTGGGGGGGGGGAGGGGGGGGGAAAAAAAAAAAAAAAAAAAAAAAAAAACCAGCAGACTGCAAGACAAAATTTACTGCAATATGAAGGGATCACCATGGAAACCTCTTTATTTTACTTCAGCCCGTCTTTCTGTGCTGTCACTAACAATATCACCTTCTCATCACCTTCTCCCTAGCCATAAAGGGAGGATTCCCGACAAGGCTTGCAACCCTCGCTGCCCGGCCACCTGCCAAAGAGAGGCTTTTCTCCAGGAAAGCTGTTCTCCCAGTCACTCTCCTCGACCCACTCACCACACACAGAAGATGGCATTGCCTGGCGGTCCCGGGCCTCTCCAGGGCCCCCTTTTGGGCTCTGGCTGGTCCAGGGTGAAGCCTCAGCAAGGGCCACTGCTCCTGGAGAAGCTCCGTGTCCTTGTACAAATCCTCCACCCGAGGCTCCAGGACCTGTCGCGCTTCCTGCTTCTAGACGGGCAGCAGCTTCAAACTGCACGTTAAAATGAGAAGAGGTTCCCTTTTTGACAGATCATTGTGACCTCTACTAAAGGGCTCTACTAAATAGGCCAGCCCTTTAGTCACTTAGTTATGTCACATCACCATTTATATTTACTGCTGCCAGTAAAAAGACTCCAGGACAACATCCTATTCGTTCAGGTACATTTCTAAAACGCTCCGTGGTTTGGGAAAAGTCTACTTTGTCTGCAGGAAGCGAGACAGCTTTGTGAGGTCCTGTTTTCCTCTGTGGGTGCTCAGGATTTTACAAGATCACAGGCTTTTAAGCAGAGCACAAGCTGTGCTAGCCAAGGCCGTTTGCTTTGGAGGAGACACTGGCCTTTCTCTCTTTGGCCGTGCAGCAGCATAAGCATCTATTTGCAAATGAACGTAGTGCCCGGCTGCCTAATGTCCCCGAGCTCTGTAAGGTGGACACTTAACGGCCACTTCCACTTTGCAGGACACCTACGTTCACCCACGCTAAGTGCCATTCTGTAGAGGTGTCTCCTGTAGCTCCAGTTTATTGCATTAGCCCTACGAAAGCTTGCACATCTCAGCGACCTGATTTGCCCCAGAAAACACAATTGCCTAGAGCAAGGATGGGTTCATCAGAAAGTGCAGCACTTGAGGAGCAAGAGGCCTTCATTAACTAGTGTCTCCATGCCTCGTGCTGCAAAATTGCCTCACTTTTAATTACTCCATGGCAAGAAATGGCTTACAATATATCAGAACAAGCAGAGTCCCACTGAGAACTCGGTTACTGACAAAGCACTTGGATGAGTTCAAACAGCAGCACCTTCTGAAGAAACTTTGTCTGGTCTTTCAGGCAAGGAAAATATTATCTGCAAACCCTGCAAGTTCTCCAGTAAAGACAAAAAAGGAGTGGGTTTACAACTAAGACATGGCCTAGAGCAGAATAAGCTGAAGGACAGAGCACTTTCAGCGGCACATCTACCCTAAACTAGGCAGGGAAATGGCCTAAAAAAACCTACCGACAAACACAGTTACAGATGCACACCCAGTGCCGGTGTGCATGCACACTAATCAAAACTCATAACCAACTAGAAGAATCATTAAAGCTTCCTGAAATGCTCTGGAAAACCTACAGATTTTCAGTTAATTTATTATTTTCCCAAATAAAATGATAGTAGACACATTTAAATAAAACAAATCTGTAATTAAGCTTCCATTCTCCTGAACTTCACAGCTGATTGCCTCCTAAAGGACTATCCTTGCTAATAGTGCCCATAAAAACCCTAACTAAAGCAATAGCATCGGCAGATGGGCTAGCACGACTGCATACATTGCAAAGATACTCATATTTCAGATGTACAGGAGGTGTTTCGGTTTGTATTTGCTAAATAGCAATTTAATAGCCAAACTTTTTATGATGGATCAGTCATCAACGTTTGCAAGACAGAAATGTCCACCCACTGAATGAATAAATTTAGTCAGCCTCATTCCCTATCAGCTCCTCCTCAGCCGAGTTACAGTGCACGACCTGGGGCAGTTTTAGGTCTGCTTTCTTTCTTCAGCTCCATTCTCAGCAGAAGCACCAGAAAAGCAGGAGGTTTCTGCCTCTCATCACCATGCACATGTCCCAGGGCCATGGGGGCAGCTTGGCATGACCACAGGCTGTGAGAAAGGCCCAACCTTGGGACCACTGCAGAAAGGGCAGGGGAGAGAAGAGACAAATATAACAGAAAACGGCGAGATATTTGGGAGAACTCCTCAGATTTGCAACTTGTCTTCCACCACTGCTGCATGGTGGTTTTAAGACACTTGTCTTATTTCTGGTTTACTTAAAACACAAGATCTCCCACCCTAATTTGGCATTATGTCTAATAACAGCTAGAACACGCTGTTCTCAGTCAAGGCCATTGAGTACTTGAGTAGTGTAAATAATAAGAGCTCAAGTCTATTTTTGACATGCTGTTATTGCAGGGGAAGCTTAAGAGTCATTTTTCCTATGAAACAGTGCTAAATACTGTAGATAAAAGATGATAGTATCACACACAGCAAACATCTGTTGAAAGAGTTCCTACAGACAAGTCTTACAAATTTGGCAGGCATAAGCTTATCAGAAGATCAGGTGGAATGCTTTCCACCAAAACCCCTTTTAGTAAAATAAAGCATTCAGGACCAAAATATTATTAGCAAATCCTCTTTGACAAGAAGGCAAAACAAGCCTTCAGATATCTGATTGTTCTGCAAAACCTTCAAATTTCACTTTGTTTTGTTTGAGAGAGAAATTTCTCTTATGGAATTCTGTACTTTTATGTGGCTTTGATTTTTCCATATGTTACATTTAACTGCAGTGTCACTGGAATCAAATACGTAACACAGGAACTACAGCAATGGAGGGGAAAAAAAAAGAAAGAATAAAAAATTCTGCAAACCAAGAGCAAATACAATTTTTCCAGAAGATATTGACATAAGTTTGGGTCAAAATATCTAGTAAAACCTTAAAAAAAAAATCTCTTTGACTCTTCAGTTTAATATGTGCTAAATGGTTTTCAAAAACAATCATTGTACAACATATATTTCAGTAAGAGAAATCAGTTAGCAAGGAATAAAGTCATAGTATGCACTTACCTATGTATTTACTTATGCCGTGGATTTATAGTGCTGTAACTATAACCTTATTTGGCAATAGGTCTTTTCCTGTGCCAGTAGGAAGAGGAACTACCACCTCAGTAGTTCAGTTGGAAACAAGTTGAGGATAAAATCTCCAATAAAACAATCACTCATAAAAATAAAATATAAAAAAAGTCTTCAAGTCAGTAAAGATCACATACATTCATGAACTCCTCACTCCTTTTAAGATGGAAAAATGGCAGGCATGTTGTTAAATATTTTATTTTAAAAATGTTTGTTAGATTATGCCACGCTGGTTAATTGTCACCAATACAGATGATATAAATATTAATAATTACCCTTCAATTATTTAACTAGTAGCTCAATAATTAATGTGAATCTTAATATTAATAATTTTATCACTTCTTTCCAGGTTTGCAGTTCTCCCATCCGTGTATGTTTAGCAGGCAGAGCTACGGTAACAAGGCTGACCAGGAGCAATGCACTTGGGCAAGTGTAGGCGCCAAATACACAACCCCACATCTTCTTCCGAGCTCCCAAACCATGGAAGTTTGCAGCGCTGCTCTGGGTTTTAAGAGCAAGAGCTGAGCAGCAGAGCTGCCTTTGTTCATGGGACACGAGAGTTCCCTCCAGTTCCTGCTGCTGCTTTCCAAAATCATCTCTGCCTTTTGCTAACGGGAAAACCTGCCCGAAACATTCCTGCAGCCTCATGCTAAAGGGTCACAACCTCACACAAGCGTTGGCTTCGCAGTTTGGCAAGGAGCACAGAAACGCTGTGTGCTCCAGTAGGACACGTCCTTACTCTTAGTCTTGACCCTGCTGCCTTCATCTGTATGCTTCAGGGCCACTCCTGAGGTCACACAGCTGAAAGCTCTCCAAGGGAGCCAGGGTGGAGAGCTTCCTGCAGGCCCCTTAATGGACGGCTCTGTTCAAATACCTCCATCTCCCTCTCCTTGTGCATTCCAGACATCACAGCGAGGATCAAAGTCTGCAAATTGGTAGCTTCCCCCCACAAAGGTGAACCAACCAGTTTAGTTTCTCAGCTAAATTTATCTCAGGTAGTTATTACAAGAGATGTGGACTACGAGGGGGAATTCTCTTGGCAAACTTCTCATACTTTTTTGTAAGATGACAGACAGAGGCAGATCTCCAAGTGCATTAGGACAAGTGGAGTGCAAGAAAAGCCAGCTACGTCCCACCTTCCTTCCAGAGTTATCCTCTCCCACCTTCCCACAGCCTTCCCATTCCTGCTTAGCAAACTCAGCAATCCAACAGCTGCCAAGCAGACCTAGACATTGCCTGAGAAATACACCTAAAGTTTAATAAGGGTGAAAACCAGTCATGAGTTGTCCAGGCTATAACTACCTTTCACTTAGGAGATAGTCATCTAATCACCTCATCCATACTAACCACTCTACATGCACCCATCACATTTTCTCTCAGATAACCTGGTACATCTCTAATTAGATGTGGAAAAAATAGTATTCAGCTTGCACTTAGCATTGATATTTGCAGTTTCTATTAACATGCTGTTTCCACTCTTTACCCAGGTTGCCTAAAATTGCTCCGTTTTCTCCTGCTGGCTGCAAGAGTTTACATAACTTAACATTTAGAGACTTTGTCTCACCTCTATCTTTAAACCATCACAGTCACACCACTACCATGGAGGCCAGTGCGATGTGGTCTAGGTGTCCCTGCTTCAGCAAGCAGGTTGGTCTAGATGATCTATAGGGGTCCCTTCCATCCTCAACCATTCTGTGATGCTGTGCTATGCAGGTGCCTGTTATATCTCCCATTTGTTAATGCTCCTCACTTCTGTAGGCATCACCCCTCAGACTGCTTCATTTACCTGTAAAGTTCTCCAAATACCATGTTGGCCAGAACGCACCCAAAACCCACCTCCACAGGCTTTGCAGGCATCTTGAGATGAGTGTTGATAGCTCCCATCTTTCCCTGCAGCAGGCACAGACTCCTGGGAAAAAGACAAAAAAAATTAAAAAAAGACAGAAAGAAAGGAGAAATTACACTGCACAACTAGGTGGGAAACATTCACTTAGAGGGCAGCAAAAGCATTAGAGAAGACAGATGGCATCTCATTAAATTTTGTCACTCGGAAGCTGTCCATCGAGTGAAAGATGGTCGGCCAGAGATCATCTATAGTCAACAACAAGCAATATGCCTCCTTAGGAGAAGGCTCCCGGCGTCCTACAGAAGGCTGGCACAGGTGGGATAAACTAGCCTTAGGAGGTGCCTCTCCTTCTCTCCACATTGCTTACAGAAGCCTAAGTGTGTCCTTAGGCGACACACTGAAAGCTGCAGTCTCCACCAGATGAGGTAGAAAAGGAGGTTAGCAGATACATGCTTCATATCAAGGGTGATGCATCTTCACAGAGTGCAGATCTTGCACCAAAAGAGTCTGGATCAACTTCAAATACATGTGAACACAGCATTACATTTACATAACTAAATGCATCATTTCTCTTCAAAGTCAACCCCATGCATTTTCATTACAAAAACTTGAAAACTTGAGGTTTCCCTCAGCATACAGGAGAGATGCAGGCTAAAGACGACAGCATTCCTCTCACAACGCTACCAGGAGCAGAAAGCCAGTTTTGATGGGTACAGTGAATGTGAGGAAGAGGAAGGAAGAGAACCAGCCATAGCTGGTTCTGATCTGGCTTTGGGATCCTGGAGATCAGCAGGAGATTCTCATTAAGTTCACTTAGAGTAAATTCTCTCCTGCCTTTATGACTCTGCTGCTAAAGACCATGCAAAATCTGCACAGCAGAAGTTATATGACTGGTAATTTAATAATAATTAGTTGTCCGATATTTTTAAAGTTTACCCCCTTTCTGTTGCAATTTAAAGAACAGATTATGCATTGGTTGGACATATAAATGGTAGCCATGGAAAAAAAAGTCACATCTCTCTCCAATATGAACCTCATTTCACAGTTTTTATTGCGTCCTGATGTTATAACGATCACAACTAAACCGGGTAATCATTCATTAAACATGAGGCTAATTCCGTGTCCTGCTATAATTATTATAGTTTCCTGAAAATATAACGTGTAACACAAGTACAATAAGAGCAAATTGAAATATTGCTTTTGGAAGGTTATTTATTACTACCTTCAGCTGTAAACATTTATAACTGAAATTTATTGGTCCATGGTCTCTTCATATAAATATTTTATGTTCAGCCTCAGGGATCTGCATCTTCTCATTTAAATGTCTCAGGCTTGGTGTCTGCACCAGCAAAATAATCTCAAGAGAAAAAAAACCTGCTGTCCCACATAACTGGGCCATCATGCTGTTAATCTAAAGCAGCATCGCGTGCTGCATGCACCTATGCATAGAGAATATACAACCAACATAAGGTAACAAGCAGGTTCATTGCATTCCTCTGCTTTATAAATTGTTAGTGCATCACTTGTAGCATCCTTACATGCAATGGGAGAGCACAGAGTTGGTCCCTATTACGGCTTTTGTGGAAATAATTCTGCTGAGAAGCAGAATGGAGGAAAATACTTCAGATAACTAGAAAACAAAGAAAACCAACCAACCAAAAACACACACACACACACACACACACACACACACACAAAATAGACATCAACAAAGGAAGGGTTAGTGAGCAATGAATCTCTTTCAGCTCTTAGTTCTATTCCCCTGCCAATAACAAGAAGTTGGCCAAAAGAGCGACACCAGGATGAGCTAGATGATGGGAGGCACGTTTAAGGCTTGCTCGTATGTCATCTTTACATGGAAGGCTCCAAATCACCTAGACATGGCACATGGAATCAGTGACAGAAACATTTCAGTATGAGAGTGAAATGGCTAATAAAGAGTTATATTTCTTGGAGAAGGGAGATGCAGAGGAAGCAGCTGATCTGAGTATAAATCCCTACACTGTAAAGGGATCGAGTCCAATTCCAGGGCCTCAGGGTCATTAACAACATTCAACTCTTGAATGATACCAAGAGGTAAGAGAAGCTTTTGGGCTAGGAGTAGCCAGCAGCTTCAGCTGCTCAAATAAACTGATACTGTCCTGAGGTACCCACAGTTCCCACCTGGAGTGTTTCACACTGTGGCACCAAGAGGCATCCTCTGGTTGCCCATTTAATCCCCACCACTACATTACAACAAACCATTTGGGTTTCCATGGCACCATCCGGAGAAGCTGAAGGAAGTGGAGAACAAAGTAACTGAGGTAGGAACAAGAATAATGCATGCTTTTTAATGATAAATTACAACTTCTACTGCAGAGGACTGGAAGAAGGCCAACTGCTTATGAGTTTTTTCTAAAGGAGCTAATGGTTCTCCCAGGACTTCCAGGCCCTCCCCACACTACCAGGAAAAACAGAGATCCTGAAAAAGCTGCAGAGCCTCCTGATGAAGATAACACGTGAAAGATGGGCCCGCACCCATGAGGAAAAATCATTCTGTCCCAAATACTAAGGACCTACTGGAGGGAGAAACGAAGCAATGGGTGAAGACCAGTCAGGAGATACCATGAAGACACTCAAGCCTCTACCCCTCTCTGGCGCCTGCTCATTCAGGGACTTTCAGCTTGGTGTTGCTCTCATTGATACCAGTATAAGTCAGGAATAAAACCAGAATAAAAAGTGCCTGAACAATTACAATCAGGCTCCTGGTTTGCAAATAAATCCCCCATGCAGTGAAAGGGGACTAAGTCCCCCAAGCTGCTGCGCTGTTTTTCTCCCTGTGTTTAATTTGGTAGCTTCTGTTGAGCAGCCCTTTATCAGAGAATTTTTAACAGCCCCGGAGTGCTTGGTGCTACATCACTTATAGCATGTAAGGGGTATTGATCTCTGCAGTTTATCCTTTTAAGTGGCTCCTGTTGAGTGCCAGGAAGTCAACCGGGTTGAACAGCGTAGCCAATCTACAAAACTCAAGGAGAAACCATTGGGGCTGCTAGGAAAAGCGGGCCAGGGGGATTGCTTTCCCTATGGGAGCTATAGTACATGCAATACTGTTAATATATGTTTGCATCCCCTTAAAATCATTTTATAGCCATACCGAGTGCCTCTGAACATTACATACATTTTAGAAGCTATGGACAAATGTGCTAACTAGCAAGTGTGTTATAAATGCAATAGTATATAAAACAGCAGGACTCTAAATATCAGCTGTATTTCATAATCCAGGAGTATTTTTCCAGTCATGCAGTAATTTAAAAAAATCAAAATTTTAAAGTTAAGCTATGGTGAAACTAGAATTCCCTTCTAGTTTTGTATATGCTAAATACCACTCACCTGTTTAACCCAGTTCTACTCCCAGGAAGGGTGAACAACATCTAGATTGAGTCTGTATTAGCTTCAAGAGCTTCTAAATGCAGCAATAGAGTTAAAACTGACGGTTTTTGTTTTACATCCAGCCAAGACTAGAAACTTCAGCTGGTTTGAGGTTGTCGCTCGCTGCACGATTGAGAGTTTCGTGGCAGTTTGCATATTGCCAAACCTTTCCCAGGCAGCTTCCCTGGGAAAACTCAAATCCCTTGACTACTCAGAAAAAGCCGTGCTCTGTAGTCTGTATAAATAGCCCTGCAAGAAGAAGTAGCCCTGCTGCTGTCAGTGTTAAGGATAACCAACCCTTTAGATTGCCACTTCCCACCAGTTTCTGTTTGTAGCCCAGCAGAGGTTTGCAGGAAACAGACCCATGTCCTTTACCAATAATCACAAGCTCTCAGTCCTGACTGGGAAAATAAAAAGAGAAAGTTTGGCCCGTTTCATTTGTTTTTAGCATAAGTTATTTTCATTTTTTTTTTTTCAGCCTAAGTTATTTCAGGAATTTTCTTTTTGTTACCATGGGAAATGACAACACAGCAGGCGGCAGAGAAGAGGCACGCTCCTTGGGACCGAATGCCGTGGCGGTGCTGAGCCCTGCCGGGCACACACTGCAGGGCTGGGGGTCTGGCCCAGGCTTACAGGGAACAGGAGGAGCCTTTCTCCTCGTCTAGGTCCCAAACTACCTCCAGCTGCTTCTTCAACAATTGGAGACACCTGGCAGCAACCAGCCACAGCACTGCCATGAAAAAATTCCAACCAAACAACTCAAAAATCCTGATACAACCTTGGCAGTCCTTCCACAGACACATTTCCTTTGAAGAATATTAAATATTTCTGCTTCTTCCACTGCAAATGTATTTTTGCCCACATTTGGGGCAAAATGCTGCTGAAATGCGTATTTATCAGAAGCCAGAACAGCAAGAAGTGGCTGGACAGCTGTGGACGTCCCCCATTTATCAGAATACACATACAACCCCTTAGCACCATCACAGACACGCTCAGACTAAAATATTCCCCCTCTGCTATATGGATAAGCACGAGGAGCCTTCTGCTTTCAGGATGTGCACTTAAACATCGCAGCTGAGCAGCCCCGTCGGGCACCTCCACTATTACTGAACACAATCCATAAATCAAAATGGGAGGGTATTAAACAGGACTGAGATATGACTGCAGAGTGCCCAAGATCCGAGATCAATATTCATTTTACAAACCTCTCTAGAAGAGTTCCTTAATTAATTGTTGAAATTAAAGTCAAAATTGACCCCTCAATTTGTTCCTGCGACCCCTAAATCAATTTTCCTTTCTTTACAAATCATCATTTTAGGCCTGGCAAATAAAACAGCATATTATTTTTTAATTATTTTCTCTGCAGACGCTGTGCCCACTCGCTGAATCCATTCTGCACAAGTCACGGGGCACGAAGCCAGCATCTCCCATTTTAATCTAAAACTGGGGAAATATTTTCCCAATTACAAGTCAATATGGACAGTTTACCCAATTAGGCTAGCAGTCGCAGCACGCACACGCTCCTCCATGGTTTTCTAGGCAAGCTTTCTTTTCCATTTCTTCACCCAAGACTTTAGAAACAGCAGGAACTTGCATCTAGACCTCAGGTTACTCACTGCAGCATAGATGGTTCCCCTACGTTGTGTACTTACCCAATTGCCCTAAACTCCACAGTCTTTGACCGAGTTTGTCCTCACAGTGCAACCCAAGAGATAAGGTAGACAAGAAAAGGGGATTCAAGAGGGAAAGGATCTTACCTCCATTGGAAATCCAAGCTACTGCAACATCTAATGCTTCACTTCCCTGAGCCTGAAATGCTTCAGAACTCATCTGCTACCCTCCCCTCACATCTTTTCCTACATTCCCTTACTTCTTCATTTGCTGGCACCTTTAAAACTTGTTAAAAACAGAATTAGATGAAGCTGGGGATTCTCATGAGCGGGGATGTGTTAATTGACCTCACCTGGTACTTCAGTTTGGCTCCTCCCTACCTTGCTGTGGGAGAGCAAGAACCCAAGATCAGCTGGGACTGGTTCTTAGTGACCGCACGTTATTCTGCAGACCCAAGATTGGATTAAAACACCCTCTGCCTTTACAGTCCACTGTGAAAATTACCCGAGAGCCCCACTTACAGTGGATGAACAGCAAGAAGAGCAGCCTCCGTTGATGCCAAAATGATCTTCAATATCACTTGTCGCTGTGCCTCATGCTCTTTCCTTATCCAGAAATGGAGATTATGAATCCCCCAAAAATCTGTAAAACCTATGATGAAAGGCATGCAAGCCAAACACAAAGCATTCTTCTTTGAGGGACTTACAGCTGGCAGAAAGCTCAAAGCAAGGGATATTTCCTGGCTTTTTTAAACATTAAACAGTTTAACATTTAAACAACAAAACGGCATCTACCTGTTTTGTTGCACCTCTTCACTATAAGGAAGAGAGCTAGCAAGTAAATGCACAGGTAACCCACTGTGTCAAATCTTAAAGACCCTGGTGGGGTGGACTCTGAAGGCATCTAGAGATGTTGGCATGCATGAGGAAGGGACCTGATATGTGCCTAGGCACTACGAAGAGAGCCAGTGAAAATGTGCAGATATTATATCTGCATTTTTAACACCACACTACTGTGCAATTTTTTTAAATTGATAGCTCTGCACAAAATTCACAGATGAATACCATCTGCTGTAGTGATTTATTGCCCCCTGATTTTCTCAAGTTACTTAAAAAAAAAACTTTTCTCATCTTACCTTTTTCTTCTTCTATTTTTTCTCTCTACAATAACATTTCCAATAGAATGTAATTGAGATTGGTATTTCCCTAACATGCCGTTTTATCATAAGACAAACAGTGGTCTGTCACTAGACAGACCAAGAAGCAGCAGATGTATGGGATCTGTTTAGTACCTCTGCAATTCAAGAGGCCTCTGGTCACCTACGCCGTGCTTTTTGCAGTATTACAGGAGATGCTCCTAACAGGTCCTATGGAAAAAAATATATATGATGATGGCAATAAAGGATGCATTGTAATGCATATACAGAAGGGGGAAATGTGTCGTACAAGCACCTACTTTTTAAATACCTGACTTGGAAAAACACAGTAATCTTTCACTGTAACAGGATCAAGCATCTAAACTAGAACTATCTTCATGAATGAGCCTATGCCATTAAAAGACCAAAGCACCTGGGAAGGTCTTGGCCATAACACATGAAGAGCATGAAGAGCATCAGACAGGTACCCCGGGGAATAAGCAAATAAATATGCCCTAAACTGAGGTCTCTGGAGAGAGCTCCGAGGTCTCCTTAACGGGGGACACTTGCATCGATGCTTGATATGCAAACCCACTTATTTATATAAATAGTATTAAAATGAAGTATTAAAATGAAGAAGAAACTGCAGCAGAATCATGTGTAATTTCTCCCTGTTTACACAGTTACCTTTATAGACAACCGAATCACCACTTGTCCCCTGCTGGGGGAAAAAGCATCCTTGTTGTTTAAATACATTAGAGCAAACAAAAACCAGACGATAGATTGTTTGTCCTTTTACTAATATGAAAGTATAATTAAAAGTCATGTTAAAGTTGGAAGATCAAGCGAGTTTGTGCTAGATAACAAGCTAGGAACTGTCAAAACCGTCAGGCCATTAAGAAACAAAATAATTCACACCCTAGTAATTGCTTTTATGTTCATTTTCTTACAAATCCCAGGGCCGTGAGTCATTAGCCTGTACAAAAGCGCCTTGTTCGTGAGCCCTGAACACGCCGCGTTGCACTTTTACTTTCAGGGAGGGTTTGTTATAGGTATCGTCCTCTCCACAGGGAAAGGAAAGCAGCCTGGTTTCCCGTGAGCTGCTCTGGAGCCAGCTATGGTCTGGGGCAGCTGCACCCATGTGTGAAGTGGTGCTGAGGGTGAGCTGCACACATTGACCAGAGTGAGGATCAGACGATCTGCAAAGTTTTGCTTTTTTTTTGCCTGAAACTGGTGTTTCGAGTAGGAGGAGGAAGCAGAGCAAGGGATGCCTCTCAAACCAGATTACTGGCAGTGTTTCCGACTTCTCAGCGTGCCCCTGCTGATCACGTTTGCTTAATGCTGGAGATGAGTGTGCTTAAAACGAGAGGGCAGACTTGGGAGCCCAGGAATGCAGGAAATGCATCGCTGCCACGCTCCCGGTACGTTACTCAGCCACTAGATGCCCCTGTAAGCCGCGCAGCCGCCCGGCACCGCGGGCTTATGGGCGAGCACGAGAAGCAAAGCCGGGGCTCACGGCGAGCACAAGGGGCATCTCCCTTTACTGGGGGTTCGGACTCTTCAGCGCTACCTTTTTAAATGGTCTTGCTGGGTTATAACAGGAGGCACGGGCCAGCTGTGTGGAGGGCTTTCATAAACCATCCCAAAAGCTTAATTGCACTCAGCCTTCCCTCGCGCTGGTCCTTGGGATCCTGCACAAGCGAAGGCACCTCTACTTCCCCAGCCACTTTGCCCGGTGCCACACTGGGATATGAAGAGGCAGACAGCGCTGGAAAGAAGAGCCTGTAAGCTGTTACCCCCAGGGCTGCAAAGGCCAAGGAGCCCTGTAAAAAGACTCCGGGTATCACTTACTAACTATACGGCAGCGACTATGTAGGGCTGGCTCGTTTCAAGGCCGGGGCGGGAAGTGTCCGCGACTAATTCCGACCGTGGCCGGCCTGCCTGAGCGCTCGCTCCGGGCAGATCCTGCCCGATAAGGGCTGGGAGGCTCCTCGGGGCCACGGCGGAGGCAGGATTAGGGCCCCAGGGATGGGCTGTTACCATGGGAAGCAGGAATCCGGCTCTGCTGGTGCGCTGGGTGGCCGCCATCCCGTCACGGCCGCGGCCGCGCGTGCAGACACCTCGACAGGAACCTCCGTAACTCTGCAAGGAAACTTCCCACGTAGCGTGGGTAATTCCCAAATTTCAGGAAGCCGGACAAGCACCACGAAGCCTGGGAGATTCCTCTCCGAAAGGCCTCCCAGGCTGGGATTTTGGTGCACTCAGTTGGGCTGCACTCAGTCAGGCAATCCTACATAGACCGGCGTCACTCAGAAGCTGCCTCTGGTGACAGGAACCGACCCCACTGGAAACTGGAGGACGAGGCATCTCCCGGCAGCCACTGCTGATGGGCCAGTTTTGCTTTAGCAGATTTTTCCACAGGAGAAAAATATTTTTCAGTGAAATATTTCAGCTGAGCAGCGAAATATCATGACTCAAAATAATATCACCACACTTCAGCTTTTTCTTACTTAAGCCTTTTTTTTTTTTTTTTCCACTGGAATTTGTAAGAGTTTGAAAGCAAAGGGCTTCAAGCCATATACCTTCTTAGTCAGTGTGCATAGAAGCTGCAGGCAGGAGCAGAGCTTGGCCCATAAAGGGGAATGGAAGCATAAGGCACTAAAAAAACACAATTCCCATGAGACGCAATAATGTCATTTAGCAAAAAAAATACTTTGTTTTTCAGCCAGGACAGCTTGGATGTCAGTATTACCACATCTAAATACCAAGATTTGGGGTGGAAAGCAGATGTGTACATGAAAAAAAAAAAAAAAAAAAAAAAAAAGGTTGGTTTTAGTCAAAAACCTGATTTTGCACCAGAGGAAAAGAAAAGGTTGCGTCAGAGATTTGACAAACTGCAGCTCTGTGAAATCCCAACCTCTCTGCAACTTTACCATGCACCCAAGCAGGGTCAGGATCCCTCCTTAGCGATGTTAGACCCTGCACAGCGCTCACTGCGAGCACGTCATAGACAGTGCTTAAACCTCCCGTTCACACTCTGCTTGTCAAGCAACAGCAACACCCCAACAAAACCATTTTGTTATAATAGCTACAACTAGGAAGGGCACCTTTGCTCAGACTGGTCAAGCAAAGGCCATGCTGGCCTCAAATTAGGCCCCACAATTTTCAGTCTTTGAGCTGTGCTTACCTAGGTGCTGCGCTTCAGCAAATGCACCACACAATGCCAAGAGCAAAGCACTGCCCATCGAAGCATCCCGAAGTCCAGGGCTCAAACTTGCTCGGATCCAGGTAGCTTAAAGCTGGGAGACCACGCGAGGGCAGCTCTGCCTGCAAAAGCCCATGCAAATACATCAGAATCTGTTATATCTGGCTTGGAGGACAACCTTCCTTTAAGTACAGCCTTGACTTAAGTGATAATCAGTTAAAGCTCTTATATTAATGTTTTGAAAATTGTAAAGCTGATAAGGATATGGAGAGAAGGCAGACAAAGATCAGCCTCAGCTGATGAGAAAATTGAGGTGTGCTTTTTTGGAGCACTCATCCACAGCCACCTCAGGTGTTAAAGCAACTTCTTCATGGCCACCAGCTCTACTGCACAGCCATGTGTCCATATACATCCACTCCTGTGTAACTTTGGTCTAGGCCTTGTGTCTAGGACCTCTCTGAGGTGGGTCTAAAACTCTGGGTCTTTACCAATACTGTGGTAGATCAATAGAAGCTCACAAGGCAAGTATGAGGTGTGCCCTTTTCACTTGAATTATTCCACTTAAGTGCTGCAAAAGGAGGGCACACCTATTTCCATGAGTCACCAGGGGGAGAACTAATTGCAGGTATGGCCTAGCTGAGCTCAAGCTGCATATCCAAGCTCTGGCCCTGAGCTTCTGAGCATTCAGGAAGAGCAGCACAACGTACCAGAGGAGAGATATCCATTACTGAGAAAGAGTGATAAAGACTCTCCAATAGCTAAGGATGCAGCT
>VZSG01000321.1:619276-651004 GCA_013398315.1 Nothoprocta pentlandii
GCGTCTTCCTTGGCCCTTGAGGACAGTTGCAGTGAGCCTCCTCCTTCCCTGTCCCCGTGGATGAGGCTTTCAAGGATAAATCGGGGACAGGATTCCCCTGCCTACTTCCATCATAAGCGGCACAGGAATGCAGGCCGTATTTGATGCTGCAGGAACCTGGGAAATCCCTCCTTTTCAGCAAATTCTTTCCTATTTGTATTTTTTCAGCATGCCCAAGCTTACAAGCGTGCTTTGCTGAGCGCAGACAGATTTTGCAGCATTTATTTGGCATCAGAGACTCTGCTCCTCTCTGTTTCTGTGGCTCTGTCAACGCTTCGGACCACGGATGATCCATCAGCGTGCAGGTTTCCAGACAATTGAAGCACATCCTTAAGTGCTGAGGTATTGCCACAGACTTTGACGGTGCACATTGCACTGCTGGGATGGTCCAGGACTGCAAAAGGTAAATACAACTGACAACGTAATTGATGTGGATTTTTTTTTCCAAGCAGGTAAAGAGAGTTTTGTTTGTCTGGCTTTGAATGTCAGATTGCTGGAGCTCATTTTATAGGTGCATTATCAAATTCCTTTCCTTCAGGTAAGAGGGTGCAACCAAATCGTGGCTAAGAGGATTAACGAAAATGGATGGCACCGAGTCTGAATCCAGTTCAGAAGGGAGCAAACAAAATGTTAATCATCTAATGACCAGATTTCCATAAAGAACTCACTATTTTCACAAGAGAAGCCAAAAGCTGGTGCCAGGTGCCATCAGTACTCCTTATGACTCACCCTGTGGTGAAGCTGAAGGAAGATGCTGGTTTGCTATGTTCTCACTCAACAAACAGCAACCTTACAAAAGCAAGGAAAGGCAGGAAGAACTCGCCTGTCATTCAAGATCTCTTAACACGAGGATTAAGAGCGGGTGTCTGCAGCTGGGAACATGCTGTTTTTCTTGGAGTACCAAGTGGGAAGGAAGGCCTGAATGGATGGGGTGATGGGATGGGGCCCAGGAGCCCTGTTCCACCTGTGGTCTATTGTGTAATGTGAGTGAATCACTTTTTCTTTGAAAACTGGGTCAAATTCTCCCATACCTCAATGGATGACATCTAATCCGGACCACAGGGAGCCCTGATACCATGGTGATGCAAATGGTACAAAATACAGAGCAGGAGGAGGACTCGAGGTAAACAGACCAAGGACTCGGTCCAAAGTTCCACACTTGTGGAAAACACTGAGAAGGGGCAGTGAAGATGCAGCAAAATTGTCAACTGATATTAACCAGTGCTAGTCCTGTGGTGGTTGGACAATTTGACCCATGATTAGACAGCTAGATGGGGAGGCAGGAGAAGAAAAAAGCAGAATAACCAGGATTTTAAGGTGGTAAGACCCTGTGTCCTTGAGGCATTACCTTTGTGTAGAAGGAGGAAGACTAGCCAGAGGCAGCTGGCATAGGCACTTGCATCTGCAGTCTGAAAGGGAGAGGGCTGTGGATGAGGAAGGAGATGTTAATTTACTCTGAGGCCAGCAGAGACCCACCCATGAAGTACTGGGCTGGTCTTCTAAGGGATTAACAGGTCCTCGCCCCTTTGGGAATTCTCTGTGCTGTTTTTGTTGTTGTCATCCAACAAAGGTGCGGCGCTGGAGAGGTCACAGGAGGGGTGAGCAACATGTTAACTGCTCCACTTGCCCCAGGATGGAGCAACCCACAGCGGTCAAACCAGGTGAGTCACAAGAAGGAAAAAAAATAATAGGGAAGACTCTGCTGCAGCACAGGAACTTGTATCAGAGCTTCCCCATCAGCGGTTAGCTTAATATAATCAGGCCTCATTTTTGAGTTGGTGACCTTTACTTGAACAGGACTCCATTTTGATAGCTACAGACTTTTATACATCTGCTTTGATTTCAGGAGAACACATCATGAGAAAAGAGTGCGAGCTCTTCTTCAAAGAACTAGTCTGCCCTGTGGATTTGCAGGGGGTGGAGATCCCCACTGTTCTTGCAGGGCCTGGAAGCAGGTTCTGCTCTTCCCCAACAGAGCTGAGCTGAGGAACACACAATGTTCACACTTGTGCTTCAGCAGTGGCTGAAGGAAACAGCGATCTCCTTCACGGGCAGTACTGAGGAGGAAGAGGAGTCATTTCTCAACCTCCTGCCCACAGATTTTCAAAGTGAATTACAGTGATAACGGGGCCAAACTCTTTTTGTAATGGCAGATAGAGGTGATGCCCACATATTATGGCTTATGAGGTTCAGATTGGACTTAAAAAGTTCTCCCTCAGGAGGACAGGACAGCCCTGGAATAGGCGCACAGAGAGCTGCTAGGATCTCCATCCACAGCGGTTATCAAGCCATGGCTGACCTGATCTGGTGCTGGTGACAGTCCTGCTCCAAGCCAGAGGTTGCACTGAAGAACTGCAGTGGTCCAGGTTGCACTAGAGGGCTGAAGTGGTCCATTCCCATGAGCATTTCTATGAGACCCTACAGGAAGGAACAAAGTAGAGGTCAGGGCAATAAAGAATTAGATGTTCATGTTCTGGGCATTTTGAGCAACTACAAGGTGGCATTCGATGCAAGAGATCTCATCAGGAAACAGGGGGAACAACTTGCTCCAAAGCACAAGATGACAATCCACTCTCTACTGCCTTGCTGCTCCCATGTATGTTTTAGATAATGCTGCTTTTGTTACTTCTAAAGATGCTCTTGTATTGATGTCACCAAAAAGCCACGCTTGAAGCCTTCACATGACAGGAAAAGAATGATTTTTTGGTGTTAAATAAACAATACATGTAGCAGCTAGTGCCTGGGCACATGTTTGGTTCTTAGCAGCTCTGAGGATGCCACTGGAAATGACTGTGGGACTTATAAGGGCACATCAAATAGATTTGGATCTGTCCAAACCTAACACCTTGAGCTCCATCTGCGTCTCTAATATCCCTGTGAGAGGAGTACAGGGAAGAACAAACACAAGCAGGGAACAGGATTTTCCTTGCCTTATCCCCATCAACTATGTTTATTCAAACAAGGTGGGTGGAACCAAAGCCATGCATGGGTGATACTAAAAGGAACTGATGTATGTGCCTGAATACTTCACACCAGCACATTTACTCAGGTACATTTCCTTGCCGTGCAAAAGCCACTGGAATCCATGCAGGTTACACAAGTAAACACCTCATTTCTTCTGCAAGATTTTGCTCATGGTCAGAGCTTTTCTCTGGCTTTTATAATTTAGCCTTTTTTTTTTTTTTTTTAATTCCTGGTTGCTAGTTACTTATTCCTTATTCCTTCTGTATTCCCAAGTAGATTTACCTTCTTTGCATCTTTCTCAATAAATGGTATGGTATGGGGATCACTTTAGCTTTTTTCTGGAAGCTGCTGTCCAAGTCCCAGCCTGAAGTTTCAGCCCTTCATTTTCAGCTCCTTCCCCAGGAGCAGTGGGAACCGGTGCATTATCTCACCCTCTTCTAATCTGTTCTCCCACTACTTGCTCAGTTTCGGTGCAGTTTAGGAGGTAGATACCTTTCCACGCTGTTGATACAATTCATCTCGGTAGAATTTGAAGTAATTCTGCCAAGAACTGAGCCATGCACAAAGCCTCCCTGCTATCCCTTCGCTGCCTATGAAGCAGGTCTTTGGACCACCTCAAATGCCTGAAACATCCCCCAACTCACCTGGAGTCAGGTTGAAACCATGTTCCAAACAGCACTGGCCAGACGTGGTACTTGCAGTAAAGAGGAGATGGCCCCAATGTCCCGACTGCAGCACTGTTAGACAGAGGATCCAGGGCTATTTAGGACTTTTTAGGGCATTGGGGCCAAGCCATGCCTTTCAGACCTTAGGTCAGGGGGCTGCCACGCAGCACCGAGGCAGACACAAACCTTCCTAACCCAGAATGACTTTCCTGGAATAGTTTGCAGGCACATGGGAGACATTTGGCCATCGGGAGTCACAAAACATTGCTGCAGCACAGCCCAAGAATACTTCAACGGGAGCACGCGCCGCCAAGGCATGTCTTCCCCCCTCCTGAGCAACCTTCCTCCCACCGACACCACCACACACAGCTTCACAGTCAGATGCACACCGAGATATCAGAGATCCAGGACTAGAGTGGATGAAGAGTTTGGAAACATGTCCTCAGTGAGTAAACACTTTTTTTTTTTTCCTCCTTAAAACAAAACCAGACCTAAAACAACAACAAAACAATTTATTCACACTCTTAGGAAGATGCTAATTAAAGTTTTCTTTAAAATACTAGCAGACATGAGTGTGGGCTGTAACAGGAACATACTGTGAAGTGACAGGTCTGCAATAATCCCATGCCTCAGCCAATTCTAATTCATTCCGATCACACACAAGTCCGAAATCCTGGGAGGTTCTGGGAGCAAAAGCATGTGCACTTGTAGGAGGTGCAAGAAGTGGCTCAGGAGCTCCGGAGGTGTGATAGTGAGAACAGGTGTGAGAGCAAGGGTTAATAACAAGGAGGGCTGGGAAAGGGCTCTGCAAGCAGAAGGGAAGCTCTCACCGCTCCGCATGCTGCTCGCCATGGCTCTCATTTGTTGGCTGGTTTAGGAAAGGCACCTCTTTCAAGGGGGACTGTGTCCCCTTAGCCACCGCATCCACACTGCTCCATCGTGCGGAGCTGGAAGGGGCTGTGGGAAGGATTTAAGTGGTGCAGGAAGCTCTGCTGGGCTGGCAGGCAGCTGTTTGGTCTCCAGAGAGGTGGGCACGCTATCCTAGTGCCAATGGAAATAGCTCTGAGCTCGCAAGAGCCGACAAGCCGCTTGCTCCACGAAACATGACATGAGCTTGGAATCACAAGATGGGGAAGGAAGGTTACCGCGTCTCCTGCTTTCTCAAGGTTTTCAAAGAATTGCATGCATAGTGATTTCGAAAAGTTCCCTAATTCTTACCAAGCCCAATGAAGAGAAGAGGTCTAGGTGCATCTCAGCAGGGATTTAGAGTGCCTGGGTGAGTGGCCAAGCAGGAGGACACCTGCAACCAGTGCAAAAGCTAGGCTGGAAGCTTAGTTGTTCTGTAGCTAGAATTTCAACCATCGGTGTAAGGCCTGCACTTTCCAACAAAATCAGAAGCCCTCTGCACTGGGCCAGGCATTAGGCAAAACACCAAACACTGATAGAATGGCAGGAAAAACCACGAGGACTAGTGACTCTGCAGTTAAAATTAGTTTGCTCTGGTCATGTACATTACAGCCAGTTCCATATATGCCAGAAGAACAGTGAGGCATTGTGGCCTGGCAAGGTGCAGAGTGCTGAGGGAGCTGGAATGGCTTAGTGCTAGCTTAGTTAAACTTACCCATGTTGCAGTGACAGTGCTGTTCACATTCTGCAAGTGACCTCCTCCAGCAAGACTGGTGCAACGTTTTGATCTGAAGCCAGGTGACCTAAACTGCTGTCAGAGCTACCTGCCACCCTGGAAAGGTCTCTGGTTTTGGTGCATGCCACATTCACGTGCAGACAAATGCACCTCCTGAGTCCCTGCATAGATAAAAAATTAGTATTAACACATCTGACTTCTGGGCATGTTTTAGCAAGCTAAGCACCAAGCCCAGGTCCCATCAGTTCTCAGGCAGAGCTGAAGCCCAAGAGAGATCACCTCCCATTTGCAAAGGACCAACCGAGTCTGCTGAAATCACAGAAACACACCTGAAAAGCTATGCACTGCAAAGGGCAAACATTAATATGGTCACCATGCAGTGCAGGGGGACAGTGAAAACTCAGTACAAATCTGCCAGCTCTGAGAGCAGCTTGGAGATTGCTATTACTTCACATACACAGTACTGCTCCAGTCCTGCATCTATTCACTGGGGACAGCAACAGGGAGAAACAAACTAGATCTAACAGGAAATCTCACCTGTTTCTTGCAGCCAGAATTATTTAGTTTTATTCCATTTTTTTTTCTTTCCTGGTCTGAACATGCCCCGAGAAGGTATTTCAAGAGTAGAATTTCACTGGAATTCCACCTGCGCTTACTGCAGCACTTTTCTCCTAGACAGCCTTTAATTAGACGGGGCCAATAAACCATATGTCAAATGGGTGATTTCACTTTTAATTACATTTTCCAAAACGCAATGAATAGTTCCATTAAGATGACCACGAGCAGCCAGGCCCCCTTTGAGGAAGCCTGGTGTGGTGTCACTTTGAAGCCCTGTCTCAGCCGCAGCGGATCTGCGGAGCGCAGGTTGCTCCTCGCAACCTTCTGCCAACCCAAGCTACTGGTGAACATGATTCCCCTCCACGGCTTGGTGCACATGGCACTGTTTGTTTCTGATGGGGCTGCTCCTCCTTTAACCCCTAGAATATTGCATGGGGTGCAGAGGATGAAGGAGGACGCACATGGCATTAAAGCAGCGTAAGATTCGAGGTGGAAATCTTAGGAAATGTAGTCCTATTTCAATGAGTAATTAGGAGGAGCAGCACGGAACCACCAGGAAATGTTTTCCCTCAAAGACTTTGACCCAAAATGTTATTTTTTTGCTCCTCAGAAAAGTTATGTCTTCTGCAGTATAACCTCGAAGGGGCAAATACGAGCTTGCTCCTACCAGCCTAGCCCAGCTGGCTGTAATTAAGTTCATGCCCATCTGATGCTGCAAAGCTTTCCTAGGCCCTTCATTGATAAGCAAAGTTTCATTCATGTTTTTTTCTAGCCTGTGAAATCCCCATTATTTCCAGAGAGATTAATGCCACTATATCCTGAAAACTAACCTGACAGATGGGAAGCAATATAATGAAGGGGCCTGACTTCTTACAGAATCTCAAGGTTTCTCCTTGGGCCTCAGAAGAGTTGGAAAACAAGGTCAGTATAAATAATTTTGCATCCCAAAGCTGTTTAATGAAAACATTCCTGTGTTTACCAGCCTGCTGCCTAGCCGTGCTCTTTGTGACACCTCTCTAATTGGAGAGCAAGAACTTCAGTGTAGCTACTTTATCCTGATCAGGATTTCTGGCCAGAAATCTAGGTCAGATTGAATTTCTCATTTGCTGGAATTTGACTTTTTCCACATTAAGAGTCTCCTCTCCAAGCGCTTGCATTTGAAAATAAATATTAGTAGTTAATGCCAAGTGTGAACCATAACCCCCCGGGGGAATTCTTCTTAAAGGCTTAGATGTGTATCAAGCACACATTCATGCCTGCACTCCTCACACACTGTCACCTAGAGACGCCGGGCGACCCCTTTGCATTTCTGTCACGAGAGGCGGGAGCTCAGCGGTAATAACCGTGCTCCTCAGCCTGGGACGCAGCCCGATCCCGCGGGGCCACCGCTCTCGTCTTGCAAAGCAGAACGGGGATTTGCACCACGACCTCACGCAAACACTGCTCACCAAGCTACACATCTTCTGAGAACTCAATCTCTCGGTTTAGCCGATGAGCACAGGGTCTAGAAACAGAAGACAAGTGTCTGAACGCTGTAAGCAAGTAGCACAGAGAGCTACCAGCCGCAGCAGTGGATATTTGCCACGAAAATGACTTTAAATAGCTGCCTGTGTTCAGTCCGCAGCAGCAGAAAACAGATGTAATGTAATGTGTTAATATCAGGGGATTTTGCTTTGATCCAAGGCGGCATCTTATTCATCTCCAAACTTAGAGAGTGGCAAGCTGTGTGCCAGATACCACCCAGGTGAAACTTCCCTCCGCTTGGAGCTGAAGCGGCTGCTGACAGAATTTGACTTTTAAGCTCATAAAATGTGAACTCTTATCAGCTCCCATCAATTTGGAATTTCAAGACCGGCCACAGGAGCATCTACGGAGTCTGTGGATGATCTGAACTTGCCAACCTGTGGCTCAGCAAGGAAAGCTCCAGCTGTCTGGGACGCGCCTGTGGGGACATGAACATGCAAAAAAAATGAAACAAAGAACGGGAAACCTCTGTGTTTCTTCCCTCGGGCTTCCAAAGCCTTTTCCTGTCATGTCACAAAACAACGACTGCAACTCTGCGGGTTTTCCCTGGTGCTTTAAGGCTGTTGCAGAGCGAGGAAGATGCTCCGCAGGCTGTGAAAGAAGCCCCTTCCAGGAGTTAAGTTTTCCAAAGCCCTCGCGAGCCCCGTGGCACTTGCTGCGTACGGTACAGCGAGACAAACAGTCCCGTGAATCATCTGTGAGGGCAGCCGTGCAGGGGACGCAGACGTGCCCGCCCCGGCCCCGCTCGCCAGACATCTGAATGTGACCCGGGCTCCGGCCTGCGGGGGATTTGTCAGGCATCCAGGTCGAGCGCAACCCTGGCCGCAGGAGTTCACCTCCTCCAGAGAAACCCATCACTCAGGCAAGGGAGGAAACGTTAACCCTTTGCTGCCGGCCTCCTTCCGACCCGCGGACAGCCCTGGCTTTGATGGATTTCTGCTCGGGGTGAGAAGGGAAGAGGCCCTCCCCGCTGCACACACGCTAAACGCTCACCGAAAAGGTACCGAAACTGCTGATGGAGGCAGAAGCACCCTGAGAGGAGCTGGTCGTTATCCCCATTTCCACACCTTGTACTCCTGATGTGTTCCTCTGTCTTTGCCCTGAGATGCATCCAACAGCAGCTGACGACCCGCTCTGTGCTGATATTAAAACTTCAGACTTCATTAAGACTGCCCGCACTGCCCAGGGCCTCTTGACACGGCCTCCCCCCTTGCATCACAGCAGGAATATTTCTAGCCCTGTGCTCTCGTTTCTCCTTCAGCCCCCCGCAACATTTCATTCCCTCCGCCTGCGCGGAGCACTTTCGTGTTGAACGTGAGCTCACGGGGCAGTTCCCACGCGCCCTGCAGGAGCATCCAGCAGGCAGGAGACAGCGTGAGGCTACCTGCAGCTTCCCCACCAGGATCACTGTACCTGGATGTGGGGTCTTTGAGCACCAGGCCGTGAAGGAGCCCACTGAGAAACACATTTAGGTGTCACTGTACCAAGCCAGGCACCTGCGCAGGCTTCTGCAAGGCAAATGTTGGCACCGGGGGCTTGACAAGGTTCCTCCATCTCCGGCAAGCTCAAATCCCTCAAAAACCTCTGCACTTCTCCTTCCAACCCATGGACTGCGTGTTCAGAGTTTCAGTATAAGCCTTCCCATACATCCCACGTCTGGCCTATACATTCCACACGCCCCACCCTCTTACAGTGGTATTATTTATTACTTCAAGGTATTTATCTTTGAGACAGCTGCGTGAAGATGTCTAAGGTTGCCCTGCTCCCCAGAATCCTGGCAAAGGAATGAAATTCACAGGACAGAGTAAAACCTGTAGGCCAGAAGGTATCTGAAGTGCTACAGGTTGTGG
Organism: Nothoprocta pentlandii; assembly: GCA_013398315.1. Lineage (NCBI taxonomy): Eukaryota > Metazoa > Chordata > Aves > Tinamiformes > Tinamidae > Nothoprocta > Nothoprocta pentlandii. The sequence continues at coordinate 628,519 of VZSG01000321.1, forward strand.
CTTTCACTCCTACAAGTGTCTCTATTCTTTTAGCACAAAAAAAGGACTTGGAAAAAACTTTCTAACTTCATCATCAGTATTTACCTGTTTAGCTAACTTCAAATCTACAGAGTAGAACAAAAATCAGTTATTTTACATATTAGAAGGAAAAGATGTGTTCAGGTCTATATTACGCAGGAAAATTCAGAGTCAAAGATAATTTCTTAGTGGTTTTAACAGCCTGATGGGGAAAAAAGACATAAAACAGACGTTTAATCTGTAACGAAAGATAAATATTTCTAGCTAACTTCTAAGCATCTACTTTCAACTTACGTTAAAGGACTGTGAATGTGCCTGAATGCCTGAAGTTTATATTTTTCTAGTAGTCTCATATTTTTCTTTTTGTTTTATACATTATCAGATCTAACTGGTCATCCAAGTGCGCAACGTCCTTTATCTGTTTTGAAAGTGCTGTTCTGCCAGAAGAGGAGAAAAAGTATTACAACGATCACCTCAGGCTTTCTCCTATATATTTTGCACTATAACCCAGAGGAATAAAAAATTATCTTTTTTTTCCCCTCTGGAGATATTAAAATTTGAAGTTTTAAACTCCAGTTGCAGTGCCCCACGAGTATGCAAGATAAAACATTGCAACTGCATCCCTGTTGCACACAGTTGCAAAAATGTATTTATCTTTTGTGGCAGGAAACCTCAACACTCAGGGGTTGGGTTTAATTCGGACTCCCATAGCTTAATTACTCGTGCACATTTTTGAAGCATCCACTCAGTCTACACATACAAACTTCCCCAGCACGGGCATTTTCTTACCAAGGGCTAGTGAAGTCTTACCTGGCCTGTTTCTATCCTTACCAGGGAGGAGGACAAAAAAATTGGGGCTGATATTTCCAATTGCTGCAATGTGGAGTGGGTGACACATTCCTCTGGCATCCTCCGATGGCAAATCCCTTTCTTCCAGAACACTTTCATGAATATCACCTTAGATGTAGTCCTGTTCTCTGCTGAAAAGAGTTTGAATTTTAGAGGTTAAATCTCCCCCCATCCTCCTTGCTCAGTACCTGGCATTCCTTGTAGGCAAAATGGAGATTCGTGGGAGAAGAAAGACACAGTTCTCTTCCCAAGAGTCTTCATAGCCTGCAGAGAAAACACTGTTCAAACTGCTAGAAACAAAGACAGCTCTGGAAGGGAAACCTTGTCCTTAGCTCTAGCAGAAGATAATGTGGCAGCACAACTTGACAGGGCAAGTAGAAAAGCAGGACCGTCCCAGTTAAGCTGGGACTGCTGGCAGCTATATCTCCCTGATTTCCATGGCTCTTAGCTACTGCCATACCAGGAACTTAGACGCTATCCTGCTGTACAAAGTTACCTTTTCCAGCTTTTACAATAAATCAAGGGCATTAACCAACTGACATAGAGGTTGCAATAAAGAACTATCCTGTACTTAAAATGAACCGATTTCTGCCTAAGCTTTATCATACTCATTTTTTATTTGTATTATTTTTTCAGCTTAACTTCCAGCCAGCTCTGACTTATTCCAAGACTGCTCTTGCCAATGGCTGAATGCCCCGATCACCTTCTGGCTCTGGTGGGACAGGGAGAGCCCGGGAGCAGTCCTAGCACCTTCACTTGCTTCACAGCAGCACCACAGGGCCTCTCACAGTGACGTTACAGGCAGGGAAGCACAGGCAGGAGCAATGTCCACAAGACATGGGAACTAATTCCAAAATGCAATTACATAAAGCAAACAGGTGCCACACAGGCCGGGCATGCGGGACAAGGACTAGTTGTCTTAGGTTACAGCAAGTGAGATACTTGTTCAACTCAAGGAAAAACTGTGCAGTAGCAAGGAGAGCAAAGCACAGGCAATAGCAGGAGCTCCATCTCTGGAAATTTCTAAGAGCAGGCTAAATAAACAACTCCTAGGGACACAGAGAGATAAGGGATTATGGGATCATGGGATCCTTCCTTCACAGACAGGCAAGGATTTGGGGGGATTTCTCAGGACCACTCACCGCATTTTCTAGGAGTTAGGTAATCCTAAAATTATGAGGAATTTTCCCATCCTGGTCTGTGCTAGTTCCCTCTCTCCTTCTTCCAGCACAATATTGAGCGTGACTGTGGATTCTGGTAGCCAGCCTGGATATCGTCCTGCGTTCCAGGATGATCCAGCAGCTGTTCAGGGGTGAACTTAACCATTGAGGGCACTATTTGAAACAGTACTGCAAAGCTGAAAATTTCCAGCCCAATTAGCTGTTTATCCATGCTTATTACTCTCTCCAAGTCATGTGATTCTGATGCTCAAACAGGTAATTTGGGAAGTCTGAGCAAATTATCCTTTATAGTTATGAGCCTCTTTAGTTCTGCATAGACAAGGTCACTCTTTGGAAAAGAAAAAGCCAGAGGAAAAAAAACCCCTCAACCTGGCCATTTCTGCTGTGAGGACAAGTGTTTTATTGATGTTGTAACATCAACTACTAATAGTCGGGGAAATACTGTGCAGTTTTGAAAAGCAGTGAGTGATCCACCCTTAACCTCTGCTGTGGGAGGATGATGAACATTTCCCCTTTTCGGTACTTTAAACCATGAGAGAGAGTTACTGCTTGAAATAAAAGGCAACACGAATGGCCGAGGAGAGCCTTGACTTTTTCATGTTCGTTTTTCTGTGAATTTTTGTAAATTTTATTGGAGGCCACTTCCTGCATTCACAGAAAGCAACTTTGCTTTGTTAATACCCCAATAAGTTTGCAGCAGAGCTTCAAAGCGAGAGAGCGGCTTTTAACCGTTTCCTCCCAGATAAATGCAGCCATCTGTTCCAGTGCAGCTATCAGAATTCAGCTGAAATCTTCTCCCATCTCCTCAAGGGCCTTCTCCCCCACTGGAGAGCAACGCAGTGAAAACTCATGCAATCAGCCACTGATAACACTCCAAGATACAACTTCGAGTAGTAGGTCGACCGCAGCATTCAAGCTCTAGCTCCTCAGCGCTCACTTTCGTTGCCAAATATTTTCCACCTGCTCCTCTAAACTGCTGTATGAATATACAGAAGAGTCCCAATATGATGTAGCTTTCTACAGCATATGGGAAATTCAGTTATTCCCATTCCAAAGAGAGTTTGTGAGACCAAGAAAACACTTGGTCTGACACTTGAAAATTGACTAGAAGAGTGTTTCTGAATGCACTCATGCTAGAATAAGAAACTGTATTAAGTAAATCTAAAATGAACCAATTATTATTACAGAAGGAGAGCTATTGTATTTTGCATTCACTACACCAGTTATTATGAATTTACTTCTAAATACAGGCGAGTCCTAAGGCTCTCAGAGGCAACGCTTACACTCTCATTGACTTTACTGGGCCAAACTCTTTGAAATGACCTGAAGATCTGCACCCCAGAGCATTAGCAGAGCTCTCCAAAAGCAAATACTAGAGGCTGCAGTGGATGGAGACGTTTCCTGTGTGACGAATGGCTGGGAAGAGCTGTATACCTCAGAGCAAAGCACATTCAAATGTCTCAACGAAGCCCAAACTCAGCAAATGGAGTGGGAGAACTTCAATGGTCAATACTGGAAGGAATCAGGATGGGGATGCCTTTCACCTCACCTCTCCGCATAACTCCACATTTCTGGATTTCCTTACACTTGAGATTTACTCCTTAGTGTGTCACTTCAGGCTTTCAATTTAAGAGTTTGAGCAGGAGAATTCTCTCACCCTTTCTCTCCACCTTCAAGAAGGTGGAGCAGAAGCACCAGCTCTGGCACCCCCAGCTTCTATTCAATTACCTCACTGGTTAGAGTATTCTCCCAAGATGTATAAGACCTAATTTCAGCCTCTGCCTGAAGACAATTAGATGCAGCTCCCCTGCACACTGACAGAATGAAAACATCATTTGAGAGTAATTCATCCAATAGAAAAAAAAGTTACTAGTCAGTGAGACTTGAAATTATCTGAAGATAAGGAATTAAGTACTCTTCTTACATACATATTACAACAAGCTTTGCACAAGACTGAGAGGCTCAAAGATGCCAGACAAAATGAGTGAGACCTTGGTGCCCAAATCCCTTGGATACTTTTGTACATCACAGCCAGAAATTGTTACATAAATACCTGACAGAGGCTCTAGGCACTAATTCTAGTATTAACATTTTCCATTTTAACCATTTGTTTAACTGCAAGCGCTGAGGAGAATATCCTTCAGACTTCATTCACACCTTCTTTAACCACTCAGCGGGGTCTTTCTTGGGAGATGTGAGATCCTCCCTTCCTACAAGGGAAAAATGCAACAGGATTTTATCTCCATGTGGTTACAGCCACACGTTTGCACCTCCAAACAAACCCACTGAATGAGCTGGTTTTCCCTAAAGTGTCTGTTTCTTTTACTAGCAAGAGGCTTATCCTAGGTGTGATTTTTCATATGTACCTGGACCAGTGTTTGATCCGTTCATCACCACCACTGCCTGAACCCCGGCTCACAGGGAGGTGTCACCTGAGTCCTTGGCACATCCCCATGTTTATGCCCAGCCCTTCCTGAACAGCTGGGACCTGTGGGAAGAGCCGCAGTGTCCCCTGCCCACGGGAGCTTGGTAAAGAGCTCTGCCTGGGTGCAGAGCAACTCATGGGGCCTCGAGGCTTTGCTGTGCCCTCTGTCTCCTTGCATCCACCTCCAAAGACACACTGCCCTGCACTACCAGCCCTGCCCAAGCTCTCGGGGACCACTGACTCCCTCAGAACACCTCCAAACACAGAAGGGAGCATCATGCTGCACGTTACCTTGAGCACGCTCAACACCTGCCTGCAAGTTAGACATCCCGTAGCTGCCACACACCTGCCATCACCTCTACTGCAGGACAAGATTGCTTTAAATCTTGTGAAGTGAAAGCAAGAGTCGTCTAACCAACTGCTAACGTAAGAAACTGTCTCCATTTGGAGACAGACTCCTTGCTAACTACCGAACACGGTGTAGTTACAGGGTCTGTTCTGCACTTCATTCACCTCGCACAGCTGACAGAGTGGTTTCATAGCTGTCAGAGCTGGGGTCTGATATCTTCGACAAGCCACATCCCTCGGGCATCGCTTCTCCAGGCTTCCCTAATTCAAGGCGTTCTCACACTTACTGACAGATGTGGGTCAACTCAGCTGACACCCCAACTTCGTGGACACAGCTTTTGGGGAGGAAACTGTTCTGCTTATCCGTGAGAATCGAACTTCAGCATGGAAACTAAACTACCACTCATCTTTCTCCCTAACTAAATCTTTTCTCCCCGCTAAATGTACAGGAGGGTGCAAGCACACAGGCTGGCGAAATCCATATTGCCTTTCTGCTGTGCCAGTTTTTACCCTTGCTCCCTCTCCACTCTCTGGAGAGATAATAGAGTTATTAGCACTCTTATCTTCCTCTAAACCCCTCAGCCTTGTGATTTTTAAAAATATTTGAGAGTTACACTGCTGCTGACATACTTCTTGTGACCCACTCTGCAGCTAGATGCCTCAGTTTCCCCTTCTTTTGCTATTGCTCCTGCTATTCTTTGCAGGAGAAGGCACAGGGGACTGATGTGTAGAAAGCCAGAGGAAATCCCAGGGGAACGAGACTGCCGGGACTGCTCTGCTACCAACCCCGCTATCAGCAGCAGCCTGGTGCTCATCCAGCCCTGCAGCCTTTTGTGCACGCAGAGGCCGTTTCCGTCGCTTGAAGAGCCATCCCGTGAGGTGGCACCGCTGCGAGCACTTGTGGAGGTGACACGAACAGCAAGAGCAGGGGGTGCTGCAGGTTAGGGACCGCTGGTGTCGGCAGAGAGGGCCCGGGCAGCCCGTGGAGCAGCCGCCTTCCCCCGGGCTTGGCTCCGGCGGTGCCATCAGGCTCCCTGCTCCAGGAGCACTGCGGCCGCGCCGAGCGGCCGCGCGAGGCTGCCCCTTGCCCAAGGAGACGTGTCCCATCCCGGTGCGGGAGGGAAGCCAGCTTCCCTCCCGCTGCAAAACACACTCCGTGAGATCTCACAGGTGTGTGGCTCGTGCCCAAGGAGAATAATCATAATTCGAGAATTCCTGAATTAGGCCAATCGTTCATCTGCGGGGGAAAAAAAATCCTGCCTGACGGGCTGCCACCTGAAACCAGAGTCGGCTTCTTGACCTAAAAACAGCCCTCTCCAGAAAGACGTTTGAAGGAGGTAAAAGGAAGCTCTTTGTTTTGGGAGATTTTTTTTAAAAGAAGTAAAATTGCACAGATCTTTAAAACAGCTGCATGACGGGTAGTAGAGTTGTCACAAGGGATTTCAGTAGTGTGAGCAAGGAAGGATAAACTCTTTACCATCTACATGCATATCAAGAGAGTGTCCTAAAGTGCTTTCAAGAATATTAGAACAATATTTGGAGACCTGAAACTGAAACATTTCAGAGTTAAGTTTTGAGTTGCTCTTTTCCTCTCCACCTAGCAGGATTTACACGCATCTGGAAAACACTGCATCACCAGAGTTTCATTTCCTCTTTTATTTCTTTGATAAGCTACCCAAAGGGAGGGAAAACACTAGATAGCAAGCAGTAAGAAAAAATAAAAGGGAGCGGAAAGCAAAATAGCAGCTATCAATTAGTTGTTTGTCTGAGTTTGTCTTTTTTTTTTCTCCTTTTATAGTGAATGTATAAACGGGAAGCACATTAAAAAAAAGCATGCCTTTTTTTTTAATATAGGCTTTTAAGAATGCTTTGTGTTTCAGTCCTCATAAGAGAAAACAATGGTTCAAGCCAACTATAAATTATTCTGATATAATCTGCAAAATTGTTAGTCAAGATATTTTGATGAATGCTGAATAATTAGCAAGTCAGTATCCCAATTCAGTTATCCCAATCCTTGTACATTCAGGCTCAAAGAAGAACCTCTGCTGGACACTTGGCTGGATACTTCACCTCCTAGGGCCTGCAACAGCAGTGCTGTTTGGTCCCACAGAGAAGCACAAACCACTGGACCCGAGCAGCTGTGAGCGCACCAGGGAGGTCTATGCCAGGACTTACCCCTTCATGGGAGAAGGTGGCCTGAGCAGATACAGGCTGAAGATGTGTCTCGTCCCCTCGCACGATGAACCTCCCCTGCTGTTGGATAGCATCAAGCCTGGTATAAACGTCATCCAGAGTTTTCTTAATGAGAGAGCTTGTCATTAGCAGTCTAATGACACTGCAAAGAGACAAGAAAAGGTTTATCTCCTTTACTCGGCACCAGCCCTATTGTGGCTCTGAAGTATGTGTTTCTAAATTACATGTTTCTAAACTATTATTGGAAGTAGGTAGAAATTTAGGCACAGGGAAGGTGATGGGATCATTTTTTTTCCGCTGTTTTTTTTTTTGTTAGTCAAGCTGTGGAATGGTCTCATCCATGTTAGAAACCCTTCCAAAACAACATGGATCCTTGTTCACTGCCTGCATCTCCGTGCCTACAACAGGGTCTCAAATGAAAACACAGCTGATATCAAAGGTGATTTCTTTCTTCTCAGGGCACAACGTGGGTTGTCTCCTCACTCTTTTCTTTTCCCAGTGCCTTTCATGCCACGGGGCTACCCCTTCTCAGCCAGCAGTGAAATTGTGTACGTGGGTGAGTTAGCAAATCCCACCCAACCTGCAGTGAGTGATCCTGAGCTATTCACCCCCTGTGGCTGTCTGGTCCACTTGGTGAAACCAGATTGTTTTTCCCCATTTCTCTTCAGTTCACTGACTTGTATCTATGAGGAGAAGGAAAAAAGGAAACTCCTCTGCCTCTCATACTGCCACTGTGCAATTCAGTAGAACTGCAAAACCCAACATCCACTGGAGTGGTCAAGCCTATCCTAATTGTATTCCAGTCAGCATTCCCCACTGTAAGGTGGGGAAATTCAGTTTCCCACTCACCCCAAAACTGAATCCATTCGAGGCAGGACATGCACAGGACGCTTGTACCCTGGTGGTGTGCCCATTGCAGCCCATCCTTTGGGACTGGCCGTCTGCGTGTTACTGTGTTGGCTGCAGTTGAGATGAACATCCTTGCCTTTTCCATCAGATTTGCCTGTGGGTAAAGCAGAGACTAATCATTACATGAGACAAAAGCCAGTCCAAACCACAAGCCTTAGGGGTAACATATTACCCAGCAGATTATATTGAGCAACAGCACAAATCAGTAATTTATTTATTTATATGAGACCACTTAACCAATTTTTGTTCACCCTGTAGATGGTGCATCTAGATATTGCAAACCTACTCACGACTAGCAGCAATGACTTTCAGTTTTGCACAAGCACTGCTTAAACCAAACCTTTCTTCGCAGGGCTGCTGATCAGCAGCTAGTTTGATACCCACCTGCTGGTGCTGAAATGTGAGAGCACCTCCTGGTGCCAATGCCAGTTTGCAGAAGACAGGTGACCAAGTTACACATGAGGCCTGCTATCAAGCCTACGGTATTAGAGGTATGACAGGGGCTCCTTTCAAGCCAGGTCCAATGTGCACTGGATGGCCCCAGAAGAGGCCACGTTAAGGATGTCTTGTTGGGAACGGACAATTTCATACCAATGAAGTAAAAAACTGCCCTATGTTTAATTAAATTTACAAACAAAGGTAAAAGTATGTAATAGCTAGCCTCAATTACAATAGCTTTCAATCCAAACCATGGGAGGATCACCTGATCAGGACCAGGCGGGTCAAGTATCGTAATAGGAATAATCACACATGTGCCACTTCCTCTGCTCTTCTGTTCATGAGATCATTATCACGAGAGATCGTTCATGCTGTTTCCTCCTCCTCTTACGATCTCTTTCACAACAGGGATTTCTCAGAATTTTAACGCTTAATAATATGTTTGACCTTTTCATTAGCCCAACTTGTGGTGGCCTGTCACGTTAACTTCTCCCTTTTGGGTGGCACAAATTGCAAACCAGGTAGGAATGTGCACAGTCACCAATTCACATGTGAAATGCCTGTAACGATCAGATTAGCATTCTCTGCAATTAGGTTTCAAAGAATTTAGCAGTCATTACAAATGAGAAAATGTTGCCAATTTCTCTGTAACAGAAATGGTGCCAATTGTGTCAAGGCTCCTACAACGAAGTTTTGAAACAGAAAAAAAAAAATCAAAAAAAACCCCTTACCTCTTATTGATAGAATTTGAAAAAAAAAAAAAGTTAAATCTAATAATTCTATTTGTCACTGCAGATGAGTGAAATATGCCTCTTCTTCCTAAACTAGTATATAGGTAAGAGCAGCAACATAAATTTAGATTAGAACCCCAGCAGTTCTCACTTCACCTCTTTTGACAGTTCCCAACAAATTAGCATTAACAGTTTCTTTGCTTCTGCCTCTGCTGCTGGCTTTCATTCTGTTTAACAATACCTTATCCAAGATAATCTGAATTTATCTGACAGCAGTATTTCATGCATTACTGTATTAAAATGCTTTCCGGAAATCTACCTTTGGTTCTCCTTTGAAATAGAATTTTAACTAGCCTAAACTGAGATATGCTTATTGCTTCTATTAATATTGATTTATACTGATTGAGATGCTTATTTCGGAGTAAATAAAGTGAATCAATTTTATTTGGAATACCTTAGCTTTTTATATTAACCTACTCCACTTGTGGTTGATTTTCTGTCTCTCCTTTCCTCACTCCTCCATGCAGATTTAATACTTGGTCCATTACTTTAATGAGGACAGCAATATAATTTATCTGATGGAAACTGTTTGGATTAACCCAAGTTTTCTTCCAAAGAACCTCTGCCAAACTGCATGTGGCCTTCTCTGGACATTTCCCACTTTCTGCTTCTTTTCTAGAACTTCTTAGCAAGCACAAGACATCCTGAGAGGCACAAGAAGTACTGCCTTTGGTTAAAAGGTCCTTCTGAGCAGTGACCAAAGGGAGGTCCATAGTTTGAGAGAGGCCACCAAAGCCTTTGGGACTGGATCTCTGGCCTCTAAGTAACACCCCAGACACCCTTTGCAGTTGCAGTAGGGCTCCTTGTTTTGACTTCCACAAACTCCCTACTCAAAATCACCATTTCAGTATGTTCTAGCTCACTGTACTTCTCAGCATGTGCATACAGACCCCTGACTACCTCTAAATATACATATATATCTCTATATACACACACACGGGTGTATATACACATGTATGTATATATACACACACCTTTGTGTACACATATACACATCAAGGTGAACACACACTTTCCGCACAGAAACAAAATGATGAGAAGAGCTGAGTCAAAAAAAAGGCCCCTGTTCCTCCCTGCTCTGAAACGCACGGATGAAGATTCCCACCACCCTACTTGATACCTGGGCTAGCAGCTGGGTCAAGCTGGGGGCCTTTATCTTGCTGTCACGGGTCTACAGCTCCCCATGGTCTGTTCTTCCCCGAAGATGCGTCCTCCGGGGCAACCCCAACCTGTTTCAAAACGTTCCCAGCTGTGGTTTGAGGCTTTCTTGCTTTGGGCCCGCAGATAAGGACCCCTGTGGGCGCTGCAAGCGCTGCGCGCCTCCGCGCTCCCCGGCCACCAGCACCAACCCCAACGGGAACTCGCCCCGATCTTATCCGTGGGCACGGGCAGGCCGCTCAGTTGCTCCACACGGGCATCCTGTTTCCCAATGCTGCACTCGTCTTTGCACCTCTTCCCTGCACCTTATCTTCCCTGGGAGCCCAGGGCAATGGCAGGGCTGGAAGGCGGCCGTGGCGATGCCTCCCTCCTCTGCCTGCTGGCCCCAGCTCGCGTGGTTCAGCTCTGTCCTTCCAGAGGGTCTCTCTGCTGGTAGGGAATTTGCGGGGGAACTGCAACAAGCACAACTGTTAAATTCTGTTTTTTCCTTCCCTCTCTCCACTCTTTCCAAGTGACGTATCAAGGTGGTGCCTTGTGAGAAGATGGGTATCATCCGGGTGGAGCAAGTGATTAGCAGTGAATTCATTTTAAAATGACAGGGAATAGTAAGAACTTGGGAGGTGACAAGCAAAAGATCTGTGATACATGACTGCAGCTCAATATGCCAGAATAGTGAAATAAGAGCTTCTTACTGGTGCAACACGCATCGCTCTTTCTCTCCATCTATGAATGAATGCATGGAAAAATAAGAGATGACATGAGATGGGGAAATGGTTCATGGGAAGCAGTGGGTGGAACGGTGACACATCATACAATTAACAGAGGTAAGGATGGTTAAGTGCAAGAATGTGAAAGGCCAAGTAAGTACATTCATTAATTGATTTAATTAATTGGTTTAATTGGCTTGTTCTGCCATTTCCTCAAAGCAGAACTTGGTGGCGACCCTTGCCACTGGGTTCCATCCCTGCTCACCTCCCCTTTAATCTGGGATGCGTAAAGTGAACCAAGTGTCTCTTCAGTTGCATCACTGGCAGCTCTTAAATTAGTCCTTTAAACAGGTCTGGGGAGGAAGGGGAAACCTTTATGTTAGTCCTACTCCATAATTATGTCTTCAGCTCCTTTTTACCTGGCTTCCACCCAGCAGTCTATCCAGGATAGTTTGGAGTCCTGCAATTTAATAATCATACTTTCAACTGCCAGAATTTTTATACTTGCTTGCTTTGCCAGACCATCCAGTCTGGATATATTAAGTCACCTCTATCATTCTGCAGCATTTATTTTCCTACAGATTCAAAAAAAGAGTATTTTATGAGTCACCCCTACCCATGGCTTTGTAGATATTCATAAAAAAACTGAGATATTCATAAAAATTATCATTCAGGTAGGAAATTGGGCTGAATTCTACTTACCTATATACAGAGTGCCTCTCAAAAAAACTATCAGTTTCAACGCCAGTCTGTTCCAGCTGATAAAAACCATTTTGATGGATAATCATTCACTGGAAAATGGCTTCAGAGCACCAATCTAATTCCAAATAGATTAACAAACAAGCAGGCATTGGCTGTATCTGCCAGTGGGCTAAGTTCAAACTGAAAGTCAAGAGTCTATCACTCTCCTGATTACCTGTAGCCAGTTCTTATCTATTTTTGAGGCTCGGTGGGTGAGCAATAGAAGATTACTATGTTTGCTAAAATACTGATTTCATATAAATTGCTTTGGATATGGATATGTGAATTCTTTTTTTTTGTTTGTTTTAAATCAGGCTAAGAGAACAGGGTGGCAAGCATCAGATGGTATTATCAACGTTCTTTTGCTTGTTAGTTGGTTCATAAAAATGCCTCAAATTCAACAATTTTTATGTGAATCCAAATTACCAGAGTTACATTCTTAAAGCACTGTCCATAGAAAATTTATCTGCTGGTTAAGAAAGGAGATTTCTCTCCTGGTCCTACATGTGTGCAGAACCTGAAGTTTTTTTATAGTTTTTAAGCAAAAGAAGACATTATTTGTTGACCAACTTTTCCCATATTCACCCCAATCCTTACAGCTCTGCTGAAAGGAAAAAAGTTAAATGAATGGGTCAAGAAAATGGTTATGACTGATGCTGCAAGACCCGAGATAAGGCATCAGGCAGTTAGAAGGAAAAGCATTTTATCTAGAAGCACAGGCCTGACTTTCGTTCCACCTAGATAAGCACTAGAGCTTCTCTACATGGGGAAATAGCCCAAAATAGAATATCCTCACCTAAAAGCCTCCCTAAGTGCAGACCTGACGCTTTGCACCAACACCATCTTTTTGGTCCGTGCTGGAAAGGGCTAAGCCAAATGGAGTAAGGCCTGTACAATGGCAAGCCAGAAGATTGGCAAATGACTCAAGATAAAATTGCATGGGGGTCTTCCATGTTCCTACTCAACCTAGCTCAGAATTACACAAATCAGCCTGAAATAACAGCAAGGGGTTTCTTGTTAACAGCATGGGCCTCAAGGAAGTCTTGGCAACACAGCACTACACGCAGTGCATGGGCCTTACTGCCTTCACCTGAATTTGGCAGGACAGCAATCAGAGGTCATTAACAAACCAGTAGTTCAACACGAAGCAGAATTAACCAGCTAGTGACGTTATCTTCAAAACCTTTCCTTCTTTAAGAGCTTGATTTTCTTTTATAACTGAGTCTATATTAAACACAAAGTCCTTCACCTTTCATCTGTTACATAAAGTTGTCTCCTAAGAGCAGTTGCAGCGTCTTGTACAGGGTACATCACACCAGCTTAATCTTAAAAACCTACTTTCCAGCAGATATGACCAGCATAAAAACAGTATTCTATCAATACTGCTATGGCTTTCTCCCCCTCTGGAGAAAACAAAATCAATGTTCACATATTAACTGGGTTACAGCACAGCTACGTACCTAAGAGTTTCAGTAGGAACTGCAGAAAGGGCATCATGTGGCTGCAACATTGCTTGCAGGGTCCCATTTAGATCTGGTTTTAACCCAGATTATTCAGCATCTTATCAAAAGATCTAGCCAAAAACAAAGAAACAGAGCCGATGAAGTTCACAGATAAAACAGATGAGTGAGAACATGACAGAGATTAGGATGAGTCAGTTATCCAGACCCATCTGGATCTGTTGGGGAGCTGGACTCATTTGACCAACATCCCAATCTTTTGACTTCAGAAAATTAAAAGAAATTTAATTTTATCGTTACAGTATAAAATCTTTAGGGATTGGACCTATTTTTGCTATGTGCTAGTGCAGCACCTATTTCTGAAGGAATTAACAACTAACACAAAAGAAATGATCAATAGCAAGAGAGACTGGTTTAATTTTTACTCTTTTTTAGTGCCTATGACAACTTCTATTTTCTGGAAGAAAGGGGGCAAAAGCTGAACAAAAACAGAGACCATTTGACTGAAGAAATTCATATTTTAAAAAGAACTCCATAGAAAACGCACTTTAAATGCCTTATCATGGCCAAAGAGCAGCAACCTACCATTCTGTATTACTGCAGGCTTCTAAATTGTGCTTGGAAAATGCAGCCATTGCCCAAACACTACAAATTTCTTCCACTCCAGTAAAATGAGAATCTTTTCAAGCTAGCAGTACTTGGGTTGTTCTGAGGTCATCCATGAGGACACGACACAGTCACAACTATTGACTGGATTCCTCCAGCAACGCAAAATAATCCATGTAAGCTACACAGCTCCTTAACCTCCTGACATCGCAAGATTCAGTCTCCATCATTACCTTATTAATTCTCTCCGCAGCGATATCTGTCCCTGGAGTGTGACTGATAGGTGGCCACTTTTTATTTTTTCCTGCATTTTTACCTAAGGTTGGTGTTTGGCATTATTAAAACATCTATTTCATATATAATATCTACAGAGATGTAGAGCTATCCAAGCAAACATATATTCCACACTTTCTACATTACACCTGTCAAAATAGCCAAGTGGGGCCACCAGTTTTGAGTACGTAGCATAAGATACCCAAACCTTAGATCCCATAGAATCAGGCAATGGATGTTAGCCATAACTTCATGCAGACAGACTATACATGCCCTAGATTAAACGCCTAAAGAATAAACATCTGCAACCACTCTGTATTTTGTCCACATCTCTGGACTCCTCCAGAGTACGTGTGAATGAGGTGCAACCTGGATTGACATCTGCAAGCTAAATGCACTAATCCAGGTAGATGTGAGCTAAAAATAGCCCATTTTAGCAGTTATTAGGGATACCACCAGAACATGCATATATGCACACATTGTGCATCTCTGTAAATAAATGTAACACAATAAAGTTGCTGAGAACAGCCCAAAGAGCAGATCTCATGAAGATACTGGGACGAGCACTCAAATGGTGTAAATCAGGTTAGTCCCGTGAAGGCCTCCCAAGCTACGCAGACCTGCAGCAGCTGAGAACCTAGTTCTTCACCTCATCCACGAGAACTTCTAAACCCCAAAGATGGCTTTATGCAACAGTTTATACTTCATAAAACTACTCAACTTCAGAAAAAGGGTTCAGGAAAGTTAAATTGTGGAGGCTTTGGAGGTGCTGCTGACAGTAGGCTGCAAAAATGCTTCGTCACAGTTTGGGTAAGAACATAGTTGTGTTTCAGACGTGTCTACTCCAACTCCTATCATGGAATTACAAACAACTTGACAACTTTGTTCAAAGTCCAATACTGACTAGAGAGCTCTCTTTTTTACATCACTCTCGTTTCTTCACCACCATGAATCACACTGGAGAGGCAATATATTTTTTGTTTGTTTGCTTAAGTCAGTTATCGAGAGACAGCCCTTGGCAGACTACCACAGGAGATGAATTTGAAAACCATAGCTAGACAGTTTTTGCAACTAACTGATAAAAACTAATCAACTACAGAAACAAATTCTTCTGCACATTTCCAAGAGGCAAAAAAAAAGAAAAAAATCTTTGAGCTTCAAGCAAGTATTTTTTTTTTCCTGCCACACTGGAGACTGCTTTGAATACTTTATTTTAGTGAGGAATAAAAGTCGCTCTTCTGATAGATTGCAGTGTTCTCTACCCTGAAGACAGATCAATATTACGGATCACAAATAAAATAGTCAGAAGGATTGAAAACAGGATTTACAACTGAATAGCTGCCACACCTACATGAAAATAATAATTTACATTCCTTACCACACCCTATAAACTACACACAGCCAGCCTGAAACTGGGAAAGTAACAAAAATACTGGGAAAGAGGAGCAAATGAATATCTTGACATTATTTGAACTGATATGAAAACAGGAGCTGAGGGGAGAGAAGTATTTCCTCTTAAAACCAAACAAAACAACCCAGAAATCCTTGGAGGGTTTAGATTTTCAGTCTTTCTTATTGAGAGAAAAATCCCCCAATCCCCCCAAATCTATGCAAAACAGACACTTTCCACAGCGAATGCATTCACTGAAAACCTATTTTCTGTTAAAAATCACTTTTGACAGGGTATTTTCATCCACACTGAGATGCTGGGTGCAAGGAAAGTTTTTGCCAGGAAAAAAAAATAGGCAATTGCTTAAAACTCACAAGTGTCTGTTTGACAGGGTTGAGGAGTTTTCCTGGCCTAAAGGAAAAGTTCCTCAGTCCCAGGAATGGCCTGGTTGTGGCAACAGATCAGAAGGGATAGAGGTTCACGATTTGTGTGGGAGTCTTGAATAATCTGTTCCTATTTTAACGCGAACATGGGTGGTAACATGGAATTACAGCGTGTGGAGGCGGGCTGGTGTGCAAGGATTAATGAAAAATAATGAGATAATTTTGAGCATTTAAATAGTTGCATTGGAAGGGCTGAATTTCTCTGCTACCGTAAACCTCTGGCGAATGTTGTATTCTGGGCCTCCCTCTGTAAACTCCACAACAAATATTAGTAGGACACACAGTTTATTTCACAAGTATATCCATTTGAAAAGAGTTTTCATTCTTAGTCTTAAATTTTAAGCAACCGAAGTACTTACACAGCAATCCTTTCAACTCGTATTTCATCGTATCCAGGAGTCAGTGTGGCTCGCAAGGTACTCCACTCTGAAAAAAATAAACAGTGATAATTGCACGCTGGAAATTATGACGTGCTTATATGATACACCAGAAGGAGACAAAAATAAGTACTGAAGGGCAGGAGCGTAATGTTGGGTTTATTGAGGACTAACTACATTAGAATTGACAAAAAAAAAAAAAAAAAAAGAAAAAAACTAAGCACGTTGAAACTGCAATCCAAGCAACAGTTATTTTTAGTCCCTCAATTATTGTGTGTTTCATAATGTGATTTTGAGGGCTTGGCATTCCCTTGCATTAAAAGAATTCTATTATATACTCTGTGGTGTCTTAGTGGAAAATGATTCATTGGAGATCTGGGATTTCACATTTGAGAACAGAGATGAAGAAGTATTTAGATTCTGCACTTTTTAAACACAATCTCGCAATCAGAAGAAGCTCTACAAATTTGTTGGATGCACTGCACAGAAATAAAAATATTAAAACTGTTGAGGTGAAAGCCAGGGACCAATACTTAATATTTATTAACTGGGAAAATTACATGGTTTTAAACAAGATGCATTCATTTGGGATGCATTCTAGCACGATTGCTAGAAAATCTGGTTTCTCAAGACTGGAATTTAAATCCCTTCACTAACCTGTGAAGTAGCATGTGCATCTAGCAAAACCCTTTTAGGACGATCTGGAATCATCTGCCTCTGCTATTATTCTCTACTTGCCTAAAATGGTCAACTCTCTTTTAAAGAAAGCAACTTGTCCAAATGCACTGCTCCAAATCCTGCTTTTGCCTTCATTCTCTTCTGATGACAACATGGATTTCAGCTTACTTCCCATGTGCTGGATGCAAGTCTAAGTAAGTCAGAAATAATTCACAATCAACATGAAGGGTGATGCTGCAGTTTTAAAGATCAACAGTGACTAAAACCAGCACAGGAAACACGGAATTATGAAATATTTTGATACCAGTCTCCTATATCAAATTAAGGCTTGCTGATGGTAGAATATACAGACAGACACTGATCATAAAATAATCTTTAAACCTCTTTTTTCTCTATTCATTTAAAGCAGGAAAAGCCTGTAGAGGAGTAAGCTGTAAAAGGAGTAAGGGCTGCAGTAGAGCAAGAATTTCCCAATAAGGATAATGCAGGGATTAGGCGTGATTTCCTATTGCCTAAATAAAGTGCAATGGTGAGGTCAACCTGCCCTTTGCTTTCAGCTGTTGACAAGAGTGATCTTGAGAAAAAGGCAATGGTAGGCCATCGTACGACTCCCAGGCAGACATTTATGCAAGTAGAGACAACACAGTGCCCCTGAGTCATGGCCAGGAGATTTCTAGGACTCTCTCTTCCTTAATAAGCTGAGACCAGGCCCAGAAGCTTATTCTTGTGGACAAATGATTCAGTAGGGCTCCGAGATTGCCATTCACACAATTTTGCCCTCTCATTTCTCCCCACGTCTTCTTGGAACCTAATCTGATGAGTCTAAATCAATGGAAAGACCATCACTGACCGGAACGAGCTTTAGGAGAGGAGCTCAAGCGGGTCAGTCCAACCTTCTTCATCCTACAGTGGCACAGCATGATTTCTTGTCTACATATTCAGATCCAGACTGTTACATTATCTGAATCTTGAGTCTTTTTGAAGCAAAACTACTAAGCTGGCAACCATGAGTGATCAAAAAGAGGGGAAATTCTGCTCGCCAGACAGAAATATTCTCCTCTGAGACAACAGAGGTCAAACACAGCTTCAAGGAAGATGGAGTTTTATTCAGATGACATCTGTAGTGCTTCCCATTCGGATGTCAACAATGGACATTTTTAATAAGGGGAGAGGTCAGTTAATCTTTGAACAACAGTTTACAAGGTATTTTTAAAACAAACAACAAACAACTTAAGAAGCTTCATGAGACCTTCCTTTTATTCAGAAGAGTTTTTACCATGAATGCTACCAGACTGATAGCTGTGTTACAAAAGAACAAACAAGTCAGGCAACGGGAACTACCCCAATAAATTCAAACTGGGAAGATCACCTCTGGAGGCTACAGAGAGGATCTCAGCCAAAAACCTGTGCTGGGGAAAGGTCTTCAAAGTACCTGCTTATGTGGTCTGAGTGCTTTCCATAAAATGTTGGGACCTCGGGCCACCAAGTCGTTCCAATGACATAGCAGGTACCACACGGCAGCTCATTGATGCCACCATTTTGAATAAAGGCTCTAAGAAGGAATACTCACTAACTCGTGGTTAAAAATGTTATGTACTGAAAATAATAAAAAGAGTATCATCAGCTTAGATGAGTACTAACATCAATCTGGACCCAGTTCACCAGTTTCACAACCCCTTTAGTCTCTCTAGTTACTCAACAGGATTTGTTATCAGGTAGAAGTGTGATCCCTTGAGGCATCAATTGCCATTCATGGTTGCTGCTGCAAGAAAGACGACGTAAGCATACACCAATGTTCCCAGAAACCTTAGCTGGAAAACCCTTTCATGTCAGAAGTTTATTTTTATTGGTAAAATATTAAATAATATACAGAATTAAAAACTGCACTTACACTTCTGAGAAGAAATAATTCTTGGACAAATTATATGCTTGTTCCTGAGATTCCCTACATTTATTCCAGTAGCTGTGCACTCAAGACAGTACAAACCTTTATAATATAATCCTTTTCACAAAGTATTACAAAGTTTCTGCAGCTTCTTTTATTTATACACACACACAGACTCACACTCTCACGTGGCTGTACAACACTCACACACGTACAGAGTACACGCATACAGATGTGCAACCAAATGTATGCATGGGTACTAAGAAGAAAAAGAAAACAAGTCCCATAGTTCAGTCTACAGCGGCAAAACTCTTTAGCAGGGGGGTACAGGTTACACTGGGGTTGCTCACATGCACCACTGTTATCATAATTGTTCCTGAACTTGTCTTGTAAGAGCATGTTCCAAAGCCCACGTAAAGCAATGTGACAATTCCCAGTGTCTTTACTCGGCTTCGGAACAGACCCCAACCTTATTATTTTTTTAAGACTCCTCAATTTGAGGTCACAACATGTACTGCAGAACTCAAAATGGGAAGTGGGGAGACAAGCGGTCACTCGCCAGGTTTGCTTTGCAAAAACGACCCGTGTCGAATTCGGCACTAAAGCAGGCAGGGTCCAACAGCACGGGAGTCACCGCAGGCACGGGACAAAGGGGTCCGACCTCACAGCCTGACATGACGTCCACCCGTGTTTTAATTTGATCCCACTGCTTCAACAAGGTCCCTGTTGCTGGGTGGACCTGAACAACCTGCAGGAGGTTATCAGGATTTGGCCCTAGGAGTGTGGAGTCGTGGGTAGGCAATAGTCACCCACTGAATGTGTTTAATTCCGGAACTCAAACACAGAGTCTGGGATATAATTTTGGCAATCAGTCAGAATGGGATACAGTCTCCTCCTCTTTGTTATTATTATTAAAAAGTATCATCTTAAATACAAATTTAAAAGACAAAAGTGGCTACTGTGCATGCGCAGTAACTGCCTTTCAAAGAAATCTCAATGGGTTTTTTTATTACGTACCTACATACATATTTACAGAACAGAGGCTTCAGTCTACTGGGGGAAAAAAAAAGGCATTAAAAATACACTATATATAAATATGTATGATATGTAAAACAAGTCCCATCTAAACTTATATAAGACAAGGACAACTCTAAAGAAGCTTTTCTGGTCTCTCAGGTAGATAAAGGACATGAGTCCTGTAACTCTTACGCAGGCAAATCTCTCCCATTAGAGTAAATGGCAGTTTTGCCCTAGCCAAGAGATTAGGCCTAATCCAAAACCCATCAAAGCCAATGAGAATCTCCACTGAGTGGGTTTTGGATCAGACCAAAAGAGCTTTTTATGTTTTTGTTATTTTTAATAAAGATTGATATTAAGTGCTTTTCTTAAGAGAGAAAAAAAAGTTGCAATTATAAAATAAAGAGACAAGAACACATTTGCCTGTAGTTCATACCACCGGATGTGTTTCAATGTCATATAAAAGCAAGAGTCAAGGAATGGGCTTTAGTCTTAACTTAAAAGGTTTTTAACCTTTTGTCAGTCACAATCTTAATTTACGTAGTTACTTGAATCTTATCTCTGAATGTATTTAAGATAGAGCATTTCATTTCACTGATTTGTGTTGACCCAGGAAAGAAAAAAAGAAACCACTGTACATTACTAAGACGTCAGGGAAAGTATTGCACTTGAACAGAAAAGTAACCAAAAAAAGTGGGTTTGTTGGTGTTTTTTTTTTCTTTTTTTAAAAGCCTAATACAAGCAATCATTCACATCTGCAATGAGCATGTTTAGAAAGCAAGATCCAAGAATGAAGCATAAGAAGCAAATATGGGGTTGGTAACCCCCACCCTGGAATACAACAGTAGTAAAATTTCTTTTAAAGCATTTTCTTCCAACAGGAAAAAAAAATTATACGACTTTTTTACTTTACAATTTTAAATCTTTCTAAACATTTGCATTAAAAGTTTCCAGTTTCTCATAAAAAGATATACATTTTAGGGAAAAAAATACAACCAGAAAATAAAACCAACTAAAAAGGCAAATATACAGAATTATAAGTACAACGCTGTGGAGTCATCTCTGAAGGTACCCTAGATCTTTAAAGTGTTACAAAGATTACGTACCTTAATAGTTCTTTTTTTTCCTCAAATCGACTATCTCTTTTTTCTTTTTTTTTCCTGTTTTTAATATAAAACTACACTTGAGTACAAAAATATGTAAACAGACTGTACAGCCAATGAACAACAACAACAAAACAACAACAAAATACCCTAGACAGCCCCAAGCTACGGGAGATGAGAGCAGGCCCAGACTTAAAGCTAAGAGAAGGAAAAGGGGAAGCGAGGAGGCGGCGAACGGCCTCAAGATGCAGATGCGGCCACTCCGCGAGCTGGACGTGCCCGAGCTCTGGGAACACGTGGCCTTTTCCCCGGAGCTCTCACAGTTTTGGGAGCTGAGCTCCCGCAGAGGCAGCCCCGAGTCCTTCCCTTGCTGCAGCGGGTTCGGAAGCCCAGGGCCCTTCCTAGTAAACAGCGTCCCATCCCAGTAAGTGCATAGATGGGGCCTCGGTGCCCGCTCCCCGCTGCGAGCCGCCTCGCTTCGGCCGCGGCCCCTGAGGTAAAACGTAGCGGCGGCCCTGGGGATGGCCGGAGCGCAACCGCGCTCGCCGGGAGGCTCCGGCCTCGCCAAGAGGGGCCCCGGGCCACAGGGAAGGGGTTAAGGCTGACGCGCCAGCGGGAGCCTCCGCGGCTCCGCCACAGCACCTCGCTAGCGCCTCCCGACCGAGACCCAGGGAGGAAAAGCTGCTGTGCTTTAGGAATTAGCAAGTAAGGCCCTCGTCTAACGAGTAGTAGCGGTAATTGAGCACGTGCTTCACTAACTCCCGTGTGTGACCATATCCAATCCGAGGGATGTTGTGAGGGTAACCGTGCGCTCCAAGACCTAAACCCAACATGGACCTTAGGGAAGGAAACAGCGTCTGCCTTCAGCGAGCTCTGGGTCAAGCGTCACCCTTGCTGCCCACAGCAAACACAAACCACCGCTGCCCTCCAGCCTTCATCCACTTCATCGTCATTAAGCCTCTACAATCCTTCACGTACTGCTAGTAAACACATCACAGTATTCTTGCAACTGTCTTAAATAACCTTAGGTTTTACTGCAGCAATCTAAGAGTAAGACTTTGCTGAAAGGGAGATGGTCTTTTCTGTGCACGGATTAAGTGCCACGATTTGCACTGCAAAGAGAAAGCTTCCCAAGAAGGAGAAGGTATGGTCGGGCCATGGTCAGGTATGTTCCCACTCACAGGAGCACCCTGTAAAGTAAACTAGGATAACAGGAAAGCTGGTTCGCAGGAACTCCAGCTGCAAAGCGGGGCAGTCTAACTAAGTGCCATTTTTATTGTTGTCTTGACCTACTATTATGCCTGAGGCATGGGGAAATGTTACCTCCTTGCGACTATCCTGGTTTCCCTTCGGAGCCTCACTGGAGGAGGAGGACAGCACTCACACGCTTCCTGGCAGGGCTGCATTCATTAGGCTACAACAGAAACAGATAATATTCTTCCGGGCCTACACTTCAGGGGATTTTTAAATATATATATATTATTTTTATATATATA
>VZSG01000321.1:651129-751484 GCA_013398315.1 Nothoprocta pentlandii
CAAATTCTGCCTCTTTTCTACCTCCTTCCCCTCTTTGCCTTCCCTCATACTCATGATGTGCCGGAACCAGCTGCTGGGAATCCCAGCCCTGCGGAGCTGAGCAGCAGGAGATATGGGTATCTCCCAGCAGGAGAGCAAGCATACTGGCCTGGGACACTGCACCCACACAGGGTGAATAAGCAGGTTTGAAGCGAGGTCGCCAGCCCATCAGGCAAGGACCCAAACCCTTCTGCACTTTACACCAAAGCAGACCAGCAAATAAACCCCCATGTCTGACAGCGAGTTCTTCCTGGCCTGAGATACAAACGCACTCCCTGATACCTTCTACAGGTGGTTTCTCTCCTCTCTTGCTCACTGTACCAGCGCAGCAGCAGCACCGGAGTCCCAGCGCCCAGGAGCTTTGCTCTTTCTCCAGCTGCAAGCACACTTTTGCAAAACGCCAGCCAATCTGCTCCTGTTCCTGAACGGGAAGTTAAACACATAGCAAAGACCATTTTCAAGGGTGCTTTACTTGAAGCTGCAAAGGATAAGAAAACAAGAATTCCCTGCCATGCTGCTCTGGAGGGTACAGTGCAGCTGGGGGCTCTTGCAAAACGTCTTGGCAAGGGGCGTAAGGATGGGACCATGAATGATCATGTTGGCTGGGACCAGCTCTGAGAGCGGCTCTAGCTGGATAGCTCAGATACACTTTGTCTGGGTTATTTTCAGCCCTTTCCACTTTTTAAGTCAACTCACTCCAGGAAATCCCTTTGCTGAATACCTAAGCCAGTCTCCTCTCCCGTTTAAGCTGCCAAAAAGAGGGTGCAGAAAGGAAGGGGGAGCTGCCTTGCTATGCCATTCAAGCAGGGATTCTTACTTTGGGTTGGTTGGTTTTTGTTTTGCATTCTGAAAGGATATGGTAAGATACCATGAATGACACCCCAAGCTTTCAAAATGCATTTGAAAAAGGCACGTATACAATAAAGCATATATATTAACAATATGATACCATATATCTCAACATACTTTCTCAAAATCCCCAGTTGCTCCTGACTGCAGGTCATTACTAGCAACCATTTTTGTTCTTTAAATGACAATAAATCAAGGGAAGATGCAAAGTGCACCCCAGCCAATTTGATCTCACTTTGCCTAAACTGCTAAACTGAGTTTAGGCTACTCGGGTAAAAATGTAACCTCCCTTCTCCCCCATCATTAAAAAAACACAGCAAGGGCTGCAAGGAAAGCACATTAAATAGTGAGGAACCGTATTACCGCTACTCCTGTCCTTGGCTGAAATAAGCACCTCTCTCTAGCTGCATCTCCAAAGCCCCTTTCTGGAGGAAGGAGCAGTGTCCTACTCTTCTTTCTGCGGGGCTTCTTTCCAGGGGCTGTTTTTCAAACATGAAAACGCCAGCACAGGACCTAGACGACAGTAATAATATCCTATTAAAGGCCAGCTTTGAAGGATCTTGTTGAATTCCTCACCGATGCTCCAAATTTAGGAAAGTCCACGTTAATGGAAGGAAATATGGAAAATCTTAAAGTTGAGAATTTCTTGACTCTTTGCTATATACATTTATTTCTATGTGGCTATTTTGCGAGCTGTGCCTTCAGGCTGTAAAAATCATTAAAAATACCAGCTTGATTTACAAATTTAGTTAGATTTTTCCTCTCTAGTAGAGACCAATAAAAGTTCATGCCTAGGCACCTTTCACATCACTTCATAGATGGAAGCACGTTTTAAGGGGAATAAAATTGTTTCAATCCCATAAATTACTGAGCAAAATGCTGGCTTTACTGAAAAATCCTATATATTTGATGTGCATTCCTAACTGATTGCAAAGAAAGGTGGTTGTAAAATTCATTGGCCATAGCAGCAGATATATAGATAACGCCCTTTGCTCCAAGAATATGGATCATATCAAGAGCAGAATAAGCAATCACACTTCTATTTAAATTAATAGGCTTGTACTAATTTAAACTGAGTCAGAATCTTGCCTTTTTTTTTTTTTTTTTGATGTAAAATGAACTGAAAGGATTTACTGGCAGGGATGTTTGCAGAAATGGCTTTTTTTAATGAAAATGGGGAATGATCACAGGAAGCCAATTCTAAATTTGCAAATGTATGTTTTTAACTGGAAGTCTGATTCCAAGAATTCGAGAGAGTCCAATAAAAATCAGCCAGGTTCACTTTCAAACACCAGATACTTAGAACAAATGCATCTGCAGGCCAAGGATTATCTGCTAAAATTCTTAGTACGCTTTGAATGACTAATGAATTTGAAAAAACTCAAGAGCTTTTCTTAGAAATCTGCAGAGGGCACGCAAGTAAAAAAAATTCTCTGAGGCCCCAGTTGTGCACACTTCTGCACAGGAGCAAGCTGATGGAAGCAAAGCTCTCCAACAAATTCTCCTATATCAAGCAGGCCTCCAGCTCAAGAGCTGGGACTGACTGTCTTATTCAACTTCTCTCTCTCCACAGCAATACTAAGTAGGATTTAAACACTAAAATAAATGTGGGCACAAACCTCGCTTCAGAACTTAGCTGGAATTTAATCTTTCCCCCTTCCCTAGGTCTAGGATGATGCAGAACATGGTCAGCTGCTTCCTAAGCCAACCTTCATAGTCGCAGTGAATCAGCCAGAGTAGAAGTGATGTCCTCCAGCATCTCCCCTTTATCTGCTGGACAAACTCCTCTGCATCAACCCCCAAAAAAACAGAAGGGTCTGGAAGAGGCAGCGCTTCACTGGCCTGAACTTCCTCTATATTCATATGAAGAAAAAAGGAGAGGAGGAACCCTATGACATTAAGAACAATGTTGGGAATAGGTCTTTAAATCTGTCTCTCCAAGGCCTATATATTCCCAGCCTTGATAGCTCTTAGATTACACAAGATGACATTTCTCTCCATATTGTATTATAATTAATAGGCTACTGCAAGACTTTACCAGCTCCTACTTAATAGCATTTCAGTGCTGGGAAGCAGTCATCAGGTAATCTGGCCATGATCTACTGTATCCTTTCTCAACTCAGGTTCTAGCTGCCAAGAATGTCACCGTAAAAAGATTTCAATCAATACCACTCAGCTCCTACTTTCAAACGCTCCAGGTCTAGGAAGAGAAGAAGAAAAAAGCAGCACCCTCAAAACGAACAGCAAACTGGCATGTGCACAGAGCACGCAGATTGAAGGGAGCAGATGGGAACTCATTATGGCCCCATTTTCCTTTCTTTTTTACACTTCTGTAACTTCGTGCTTTTGATAGGGTCTCACGGAGCAGAGGGAGACTGCTGGCACAGAAGGGGTTAAGCCCACATGCAGATCTTGCCATTCTTAAGCTGTGCTCTTGTTGCCAAACAAAAACAATTCCATAGCGATGGGTACAAACAGTTGGGCTTCAGTGGCAATCTGTCGCACAGGTTTAAGCCCAGTTTTCAGTGATGCAACCTGCAGGCTGGTTGCTGGATTTGTTATTTATTGGGAGAGATAGAGAGGAATATATATATATATTTTTTTCCCCCTCTGTCGTCCAGTCTGTAGTTCAAGAAATTGCTCTGGAATTTATTTTTTGTTTGTGTTCTCTACAGTGAAGTTAATAAATTATTAACAAAGATGATATCTATAAATCCAAATTAAAGCACAGCATCTGTATCCCATATATCACTTTCTAACGAAGTTGGGGAGATTGTTTGCAATCTGCTTGTTTGAAGGGCTTGCACGCTCTCCAAGAGCCAAGGATATCCAGCAAAATCCGCACTTCCACCCCTAAATTAAAGCAGAATTGATGATTTAAAAACAAAAGGAAGTCACTGCATCAGCAAACTAGCAAACAACGTTAACATGAGAAAAAATGATCAAGGCTCAGATCCTGATGTAGCTGAAGTAGTTGGATTAGTTCCATTAAACTCAATGGAGCTAAGAGGATTAACGCTGGCCGACGATCTGGCTCCTAGTGTTTTCCCAGCTGCAAGTCTTAGTTTAGGCTGCTGCCAAGAGGTTAACACTGTGATAATAGAATGAGAAAGTATTTATATAGGTATATATAGATATATAATTATATTTAAAGAACACTTTGCTACTAGTACTTTTGTCATTTTAAAATCCGCAATTTTAAAACAAATTATTTTAGAAGAGCAGCAGAACCTCTTGAGTAAACTACAGACTCTCTCACCCACTCCTAGGCCACTTACTGTCCTAGGAGCAAGGTTAAAACGTTATTTGTAAATGCTATTTCTTAAAACATAGGGTGCAACTAAATAAGTAAGGCTCCCAAGGGTCTCTAAGAAGCCGGTGAGTCAACACACAGGCATGGAGTAAGAGCAAATCAACAATTCTATAAAAGGTGCTTCATAAGTTAAGGAAAATAAAAATACAGAGCCTCAAACTTACCACAGAAGGCCCTCGGACTTATGAAACTAAACTGCTGTTATGTGCTACAGTGTTAGACATACATTTTTGTACATTCTTGAGGGGCAATACACACCGAACCCAGGAAACAGCTCACCCTACAAAGTCGTTTTGAGAGGAATATTGACTTTGATTCGTGCTCCTAAATCCCTAAAGAGCGTAAAACAGTTTTGCTTTAAAAATAATTGTTCATCCTGTAAAATAAAGCCCCTCCCCACTCTTCTCCAGCCACCAAACCCCACACCGTATCTACACGCTTGAAAAAGGCTCTCCTCTGAAATGTTCCTACCTATTTGTCTGAAATTATCAAGGAGTGGCATCTCATCACGACTTTAAAGCACCTAGCAGAGTTGAGCAATATCCCAAAATAGGACACGAGACACAGCTAACTGTGACAGAAACGGCCTGCCTCTCCATTCCCACAGAAAGCAAGTCAGGTCACTCGGCAAAAAGTGACAGCAACCCCCTCTTTCATCCCTTCCCTTCCTTCTTTCCTTTCTTAAGCCGGGCAGAGCAACTGAGGTTGGGTCCACAAAAATAAGGTTAATAATAATTAAACAACAGCAACAACAACAACAGCAACAACAACAAAATAGGTGTATCAATGTCTGAGGAAAAGTGGGATTGTAAGTGCAGTATTTCTTCATGTGCAGTTTTTTTTTTGTTTGTTTGTTTTTGTTTTTTTTTTTTTTTGTCTACTTCATAAGAGTCCCCTTTGGATGAGAAGGCCTAATGGAATGTGTGCTCCCCTCGGACAATGTGCGACGAGAACTCATAGCGGTCCTGGCTCCGGTAGCCACAGATGTTGCACTCTAGCGGGTCCCGGTAGCCGTGGCAGCCCATGTGGATGGTGTACATGACATGGTCTAGGAAAAGAACGCGACAGTGCTCGCACTTGAAAGCCCTAATCTGCTCCCCTTCTCCGTTGATGACTTTGTAGATATCCTTTAAAGAGCCCTTAGAAGCTTTCGCGGCATCCAAAGCCTTGGCGTCCTCCTTCATATAAGCCGGGCTTGGCTTTCTCTTGGGATTTAAGGCAGAGTTTCCTTGGTAGGACTGGCGGTCTTCGTGGCTGCTCTCTGAGTCAGTAGAATCCAGGCAGCTATTGCTGGGGGAGCCCTCTCGATCCTGGGTTCGACTCTTTGGTCTGATGAGGGAGATGGGGCCATCCATGTTGTTCTCGTGACTGTCAGCCGTTTCCCTGCTGATGGGCCTCTCTATCCTGTTAGGATGATAGACCTGAGCGTAAGCTGAGCTGATGACCGGGGCCACCTCTGCGATTGTGCTTGGTGTGTGCTGCATCAGGGGGTGAAGTGCCTCAGCTCCAAGGTAGGTGATTGCATTGTTGATGGCTTGGTCCATCATGTGAGACTGCATCAGCTCAGCCTCCTTCTCGTAGGTTAAGTTCATATCAAAGTGAAGGTCTGGATAGCCAAATCTCATGAGCTTTTCACCTGTGGGACAAGAGCAAGTGAAAGAGAAAAATCAGCACCATCACTTCAACGTTTCTCTGTAAAGGGGAGGGGTGGAAAAGGCAGAAATCCCCCAGCTTGGAGTGAAATTCATTAGAGTCCAAAGTTACCCTCCTGTTTATTTGCTGCCCTCCTATGAAGTTCCAGCTGTGAAATGGCCAAATAGCAACCTTGCTAAAAGCTCTTTTTATTCCAGGTAAAGCAGCTGCACTGAATTCCAGACCAACTCCAAACCTCCCAGTGCCTCCTTCCTGCCCATGCCTCAAGGGAGGACAACTGTGAGGAAATGGGATTGTACCACTGAGGTCGACAGAGCTCTGCCAGTTTGCACCATTGGACACACTCTCCTGGAGCTAAAGGAAGGGGAACGCCACGTGCTCCCCAGGGTGGCTCATTCCTTACAGCAGGGCTGCGTACTGAGAAATCTAAGCAGAGGATCTATGGGGCTCATAAGGTCCCAGCACATCTTTAGTTGCACGAGGTATAGATGCTCCAGCCATTGCTAGCAGCGAAGTGGCCACATGTCTCCACAGGCTGTAGCAACATCACTGTAAGGTTGATCTCAATACCTTGCATTTAGTGTCAGAATGACCTTTTTTTTTTTTTTTGCATTTTACTCTTCTCAAAAAAATAAACAAGAAAACCCCTTATTCTTTTTTTTTTTTTTTTTGCATTTTACTCTTCTCAAAAAAATAAACAAGAAAACCCCTTACCCCAACTACCTGGAGTAAAAACCAACCAACCTCAACATAACAACAAAAATACACTCCCCCAAACTTCCAGGGTCTCTTTAGGCATGGGGCAATGTCTCTCAGGCATGGAAACATGCGCGGCTTAGTTTAATTTGGTGCAAGGCAACTTCCATTGACTTAGGATACATAAATACACAGTGATGAGGAAGCTGTCTGATTCATCAGTGTGTGAATCCAAATTCACACCTCTGTAAGCTTTTAAAATAAATGGCATTACAGATATGCAAAACCAAAACCACACACCGGTAAATTCTGCTAGTCACTTGGGACGCCGAGTATCACAGATCCTCCTCTGAGCTTAATCAAGTTACAGCTACTCACATCAGGGCTCAGCTCAGCAGCACTGCTTTTCCAGTAGTGGCTTTAGGGTGTCAGTACAAGGAACATCCATACAATAACTCTTCCTTTTAAATAGAAAACCATATGCATACACAACTATATGGGTAAAAGATACACACTTCCACACGTGTATATATGCATACATTCCAGTTAACTGTAATTCTTTTGAAGCAGACTTAACAAAAACTGATAAATAACTTTGGGTTTCATTGTCTTTGTTACTTTTCACCGCCTCACTATGTAAAACTTCTCAGCACTGTAAGTTAATCAATTCAGGAAGTTGCTACATAAAACTAGTTTGGCTATCCAGTAACTTTAAAATCTTCTATTACTTTTTGCCAAATTTGCTTGGAACAAAAGGCGTACAAACCAACATAAGAACGAAACAGAACTGCAATCCCAAATCTCTTCCAACTAGCATTAGTACATTTCAACAGAGCTATCATTCAGCATTTTTTGTCTAAAATAGTTCATTTCACTTAGCGTGGCTTATGATAACGTGATGCTTAAAGAGCGAAATAATTTCACATTGCGCACGGTACAATCAGGTTATCCTTGGAGATTGTGCATCACTCTGGCTTAGGAACTTGGCCCTGATTAGCAAGGCAATTACATGCAAGGCTGAAGTGAAGCACATGAATATTCCTACTCAGGTGCTTCTGATTAGACACCAGGTTTACGTACCCCCTACACCTCCCTGCATCGGCAGTGTCAGGCATACAGCTCACCAGGAGAACACCTAACACGGAAAAGAAAACTGTTCCTTTGCTCCACATAGACAGGTGTCCTTGTCACCTCTTCTTAGCCCCGCATGTAGCTCCTGTGCTTGAGAAAGGGGCTATGTTGGAGGAAAGGGAGCCCGACTGAATCTCCAGATATGCTGACAATCCCTCGCAGGCTAGAGGGACAGGTCAATAAGTAATATCTATCCTCTATGGAAAACCTGGGGGAACATTGCAGGCCTTGCTTTGATTCCTTTCATCTTCCACATTTAGTGACTCCACCAGAGAGTAGAGTACAGCAAACAGCAAATTGCCAGTGACCTGAATTATTCATTCCTTTAATTACAAACCAGTTTCAAAGACACTGGAGCCTTAAAAATGGAGTGTGACATACAAAAATAAAATAAAAGCTAACATGGCGTGTGGGGGTGCATAAATCACAGAGCTCAAAAGAAACATTAGCAAACGAATCCAGCCTGGTTTGACATGTTTTTCAATTTTAAATAACTTCTCTTCAGCCAAATGTCTAATCGTAAGGAACTACTTCATAGTCATCTACCCAAGCCTATTCTCAGTTCCACTGATCTTTCCCATGTATTGATGAAGCAGAACTACCACTCCTTTTCAGGGTCAGCTTACCACACAGCATTCCATAAAAGAAGGGGAAAAAATCCCTCCAGCTGGTATTTGCAGCTGGATCAAAGACCTTGGGCACTGCTGTACTGCGATACCTGAAGTCCAGCTTGTCAAGCATCTATGGCAACAGGGATATCAGACACTTCAGAGAAAGACACAGGAAACCTTACAGAAAACAGTTACAGAATTTACCCGAGTGAATCTTATTCTTGATCCCTATTAGCTACAAGTCGACTGTGCCTTTGCAGCAGGATGATTGCCTATATATTTTTAATTCTTACTAGAACAACCACGGTCTTATCGTAAGCCACATGAACTCCTTTGAATCCTGCCAAGTTCTTAACCTCAGTGACACTCGGTGACAGCGAGTACCACATTCAAGCTGAAAACACATGAGTCCACATCGTGATGTATGTCTGCTTCTTTCTTTTTCAAAAAAGAGGCAAAAGGTAGCATTCATTCCTGTGCATCCTATTTTCTGTCTCCACTATTTCAACAGGCTTGGAAAGACTATTACTTCAACAGAAGCTATAACCAAGCTCTCTCTCACTCCAAAATTTACTCTCTCTGCTGTATGCTACTTCCCTTCCTTCTGCAATTTCAACCAGAGGAAAGACTGTGATCCATAACAAAGGTCCCTTGGAGACTGCTGATCAGAAAGAGCAGTAAAGCACTGATAGCCGTAGCATGCAAAGATTTGAGCTTATGCTTACATGACCTTCTCATAAATACCATTAAGTTGTTCTGGATAGGTGCCACGCTTGCAGTATGCACAAGAAATTTTCCTGCAAGCAAGAGAACCATTACAAGTTCTTCCTGATAGAGCTGAACGCTATCTCATCAGGGAGAAAATGAGAAGAAAAGTGAAGTCATGATAAAAAAAAAAAAAAAAAAAAAAAAAAAAAAAAAAAAAAAAAAAAAAAAAAAAAAAAAAAAAAGGCAGCGAAGGAGAAAGACATTGCTCTCTTTCACTCGCACCCTGTGATGCCAGGAAAGAATAAAAGAGGCAGAAAAATAAGATACGGTAAGACACTCCTTTTTTTCCTACAAATGGATTTGGATAAGAAGCTCCATGTCATATGAGAACCTAAATCCCTAACTTTAGAAAAAGAGAGTAATCAAAATGATGTATTGTTTCTATAGAAGAAGTAGCTTCATCTTCAGTGAAGTATACCCTGTTGAAGAGAATAATAATCTCCCAGAGCATGTTTCATGCAAGCATTTCAGATCAGTAAGTTCACCTTTAAAGACAGTAACAACATATGGTCAATCACATGCGAGTGGGCAAATAAAATAACCTTCTTGGTCTAAAAGAAAATCCATCATGTGCAGTTTCCAAAAGTTAAATCAATTTAACCCATCTAGCAATCCATTTGCCTCAGCTGTGAGGTGTATTTATAAT
The DNA here is from genome assembly GCA_013398315.1 of Nothoprocta pentlandii. Taxonomy (NCBI): domain Eukaryota; kingdom Metazoa; phylum Chordata; class Aves; order Tinamiformes; family Tinamidae; genus Nothoprocta; species Nothoprocta pentlandii. The sequence goes on from VZSG01000321.1 coordinate 660,836, forward strand.
GGATAAATGATACTGCTTATGAGAGCAGGCTCCAGAACTTCAGAGGGAAGGGAAAAGGTCTCTAGTCCTTACAGAAAAAGCATCCAATTCCTGGCAGAGATATTGCAGGAAAAAAGATGCAGGTCAGAATCAGTGGACAACTTGAGGAAAAAAAGAAAGAAAAGGCAAGAGGAGTGGACTGCTCTTCTTCCTTTCAAGGCTGTAGGGATTTGGAGGTCTAAGCACACCAACTGAAACGCCAGCTTGGCTAAATATTGCCCTGCTGATCAAAACTTGCAAGTCTGTTCAGAAGGGGCTGCATTTAGGATCCCACACAGCTGGATCTGGCTACTCAGCTTCTCCTTTTTGCACCCTCTCCAACAGTCTTTAATTGCTTGCAACAGCGGCAAATCAAATCTAAACACAAGTTCTCTATGCTCATCAGCTACATGGTAATGCATTTCAGACAATCCCTAAAGACATCAGAATAAAAACTAAACTTTTTTTCTTAAGAGGACTAAAAACAATGAAGAAAATACTACTGCTTTCCCACCTTTTTGTGGGTTGGATTGTTCCTGATCTAGCCTTGGCCTAAAAGGAGGCAGGAAAGAATGGATAGCAAAGAAAAAATACGTTGAGCAGTGCCTGGAAGACAGCCAGCACTGATATTTGGGGGATAGGAGTGGGAACAGCCAGGTCGGTGCATCGGTGTCCCCCGGGTGAGATGAAGCACACTGCTAGTCTCGTACAACTCCAAACCATGGGGGTTAGTTTAAACCCCCCTTCAGCGGGGATTTAACTAATTCAGCTGAATCTGCATTCAGCTGAGGGGCAAAGCTTTTCTAAATGACTGTCTCAGCTGCTTGCGATCCTCACACTTCTCCGTGGGTGTCGTCAGGGTAGACTGGAGGAGAACAAGACAGCCTTAAAACCTGTACCCCTGTCCTCCCAGACAGTGAGCACAGAAAGCAGCCGTGACGTGGCTTTGCAGTCCAGGAACATCCACTTACCCCAGTAATACCCCAGCTCCTCCCCTAAGTTTCACATGGCCTTCACACCAGCGTAGCTTGAAGCTACAGCTCAGTGCAAGTAGAATTCTCTACGTTGCCTCCCTGTTGCAAGCTGAACGATTCTAAACTTATTCTAAGCTATACACAAAGCAAAACAAACTTTGGGCCCAAGATCCTGAAATCATAATCAAAAATGGTCCAGTGATGTTTTGTATTCATGAATTATGAAGTTTATCTAGTGCAGAACACCGCACGTCTTTTGATAGGAGCTATATGATTTTATTTCCACATGCCAGTATTATCACACCACTTCTTGCCAGCACTTAAGATTTTAATGTAAGTTGCAAGTGAGGAGAGGTGAGGAAATGGAAAGATGACAAGTTTAATTCTTGAAAGCCACAAAAAAAGTTTAAAAAGACCCTAAGGTATAGTATGGTCAAAAAAATTAAGATTATAAAAGCCATTTTCATGGTCCTCACTTTTGAATGCATATGGCCAGCAAAACTGTAATCACTTCCAGGATTTTTTTTGCTATGATTTAAGCATCTTGTTTAAGCATCTTGTTTATTTTTCCTCCCCATCAGAAACAAGTTCTCCAAATGGCACTTTTCACTTTTTTTTTTTTTTAAACTATTTCCAAATTATGAGCAACCTATACCTAGTACCATTGTAAATAAAATGTGTTTCTCAAGCTTACCCACAAACTTCTGTGGGGTGGAGCTTTTACGCTTTCCCATGTTGCTTGTCAGCTTCTCTATAACAGCAGGTCTCTCAAAAGGCACCAGAGGAATATTGTTGTCCATCACAGGCTCTTGTTCCTTACAATCTTCCATAGGAGGTACTACATAAAATCAAAAAAAATTGTATCAGACAAGTTTGGTCTACACAGATGGTGCAAATCATTGGAGGCCTGTTGACTGTCATAGCAAGTGCAATGCAAAACAAAGCAAAGTGCATGAGCATAATTGGCAAAGAAGCAACATTCACCTTTTAGTAACTACAGCCAGAACTTCAAAATTCATCACTTTGGGGCCATTTCAGCTTGCAGAAGCTGAACTTTCAACACTTATTAAAGGATTGTTTTTTTTCTTAACAAACAAAATGCCCAGTCAGAAGGAGACAGATGTCGGTACACGGCGCTTTCAAAAAAACAGTCTATAGAGTCTCTCTTCTATTGTTATCCACCTTATAGAGAAATACAAATTAGGATGATTGAGCAAAGACCTGTCATAATTTCTAAGCTGTGGGAGTCCCATTGCATTTTGCTTATTACATAAATATTGAAGTGAAGTCACAAGCAGCATAAGCAGAAGGACCGAATCCTCCACTCCTGCCAGTTGTCCCCCATCTCTCACTGTGGCAGCTTCATGGAATTTCTCATTGCAGGTATCTTCCCCTGAGACCGTGGTGTAAGCGAGCACCAGCAGCCCATGTTCCTCCCATGTAGCCTCCCTACCTTCAAGGGCCTAATACGGAGTAATTGCTCCCCAGTTCTTAAACGTGCAGCTGTTTGCTAGCACATAATACGTGAAAAATGAGGTGATAAAAGCCTCGTCTTTGTGCTCCGTCTAGTAAGGAAGAGCAAATACCAGGCAATTACAAAACAGGGAAGCTGCTCAGGTGAACTTCTCAATTCAGACATTCATAATAAGAAAACATGGCAATTTATTCATTTGATTCCATTTATGCCTCTTCTGCTAGGGAATCTGAGTACTTTGAGGCTTAGAATCTACCATATGCTATAAAATGATTTACTCTGCTGCTTTTTTATTTGTACAGGATGCTCCCCCTGAGAAACACAATGGTTTCTCATTTACAAAGCAGTCCTGCTGGCATCAGGGAAAATAAAGAGAAAGAAAAAAAGCACAAATATGAAATGAATCTAATATTGCTACAAAATGGGATGCAGTGTTCCAGTAACCTAATTAATGTCCAGTACAGACTGGGAGGTCTGGAGTATTATAAATAGATAAGGCTTTTTTTTTTTTAAGGTTACTTAGGTACTTTGGTGGCTCCAACGATATTTGCATTAGTTCTCCAAGTATTTATTGAGATTTAGTAAGCAGGAAAATATGATATGCACTGATTTGCATCGGGAACTTGTGTCTAACTGTCCTTTTGACTTAGCAAAAATAGGGCATTCGTGTGGACCTTGATATATCTCCTTACTGCAAGGGGCCAGCTTTCTACGGGAGGTGCAGAGGGCTCTAAATGCCTCCTGCAAAGACGTGCTAAAGGCACTTTTGCAGGGATATATTTGCATACTGCCCACAAAAATCAGTCAAAACCCTCCCAGGCACTTTCACAGCCACCTAATTAGTCCCAAATTAAACAACATTTGTATGGCTTATGAAGAATAAATAATAATTAATTAATTAGACTGTTGGACATATGTGCATAAAATTTCCTTGATGGAATTTGAAACCTTTCTTCCATGAAAAATGAATAGTGCTAAAAAAGACATCTGCTCTTCTGTAAGTCAGGCAAAGATTCTGCTTGGACACCCATTAAAAGTAAAATAAAATAAATAAAAATAAAAGCATTTTCTTTTACTATTTCATGTCTTATGCTGCAAGTTCTTCTTCCACCTTAGAACTCAACTCCACAGTCCAGGGCATTGCACTTTTGCAAAAGAATTACTGAATCACTCAGTATTTCTGCTATGAGGGGAATAAGTTATCAGGATACTTTTTGTTATGCAGATTTTCAGGGAGAAAGGAGAGATGAAAATAGCCTGGTTTGTATGTACATGTAAACCACATGCAAATAGGGAGCAAACAGGTAAGATATCACAATTCGGAAACTGTAAGCGTTATGCTAAGGATTACACTGCCAGGTCCAGATACATTAATTTTCATCTAAAACTTTTGTTTTGCCTCTCATTTAAAAATATACAAGCAGAGGTCAGCCAGCCCAGACTGCATCGTTTTTGAGGAAAAACGAAATAAAAAAGGGGAAAACCAACACAAGCCCATCAGACACAACAAACAAGTTACCACAACTCAGCTGCTTTGTGGTAGCAGCTCATGTGCACCCATTTGCTCTGCGGTGAATACAATTCCCTTTTCATTGTATTTCATTGGACTTCATTACCTCGGGTAGCAGAAGCTGCCGAAGAACAGCTGACATGTTACAACTAGCAACTTATTTTGTGTTGTGAACCTACTGTCTCAGCCCAGGAAGGTTTTATTACCCTAGAAATCAAGTGCCTAGAGCATGAAAAGCCCACTCTTGCCTTTGCTTCTGCTCTGCAATGGTCTTGAGGAGCAGGATGGACTGCAGGATTGATGCCCACACAGATGTTCACTGTCTCTAACACCTCTAAGATCCTCCACTGCAGTTAACACCAAATATTCTTACAGAGTCCAAACTCCTGGTACCCAAACCTGTCTACAAAGCACATCTTCTGAAGACATTAGGTTTGAATTAGAGAGCTAACCGCAGAGCTGTTTTTAAGTTTTTGGGTTTTTTTTTCCATTTATGAAAAATCACACAGACTGTTAGAAAAATTATGCTATTCCACTGGCAGAAGAATGGGGGGCAAGTTTTTTTTTTTAAAAAAAGTCAACCAGTGTGCATTTTGCTGAAAAATATTTCTATGTGCAGACAACAGACACTGCACGAAGTCTAAGCTGTTATAAATTAGCATTACTCCATCAGCCTCAATTTCCTTTCCTAAGCTCACTATACTGCTATTTTGTAAAACTGTGTGTGCGTGAAGAAATGACAGCAGATATTCCCATGACCACTGGTGTGAAGTCCCTGGGGGGATCAGCATTTTAGCTAAGTTTTGAGCAGCTCTGCAGGAGGGCAGGACACAAGCCACAAGTCTGGTCTATGAGGAGCCGGCCTACCCGCTCACCCGGCCTGGGGCTGAGGGCCTTCCTCCTCTTCCTCCCCCAGGAAGAACATTTCTTCTCCAGTCCATTTTAAGAACCTCCCTTGGAGTTTTTGCTTTCTGAAGATGGGGGAGACCTTGTCAGTTGGTGCAAACCACAGCTAGCGTTCAACGTTTCTCCCCATGCCTCTCCACAAAGATCGTGCTCTTGGCAGTCAGCGACTGTCACTTGTGTCACCCCAAAATGCTGCTAGCCAACACTTCACAGGCTCCTTTCTCCCTCCAGGGCCAAGGATTGCCGAGAGGGGAACATGAGGGCAAGAAGAGGAGAGCTCTCCCACAGCGAGCGGCCTGCGAGGGAGGCAGCCATGAGACAGGGCAGCACCGCAGGGCAGCAGGGCCTCGGGCAGGAATTTCAGTTCAGCTCATTTTGGGATGACTCCAAAGAAATTTCACACTCAAGTCTCCTCCTCCTCATCCCACGGAGACCATCAAGAGCAGCCCCGTGCCCAGCAGTGTCAGCCCAGGGGCTCTGTTGAAGGCGCTCGTGGTGGCCTTTGATTGCGTGCCTTAGGAAACGGAGCCTGGAGCATCTACTCCTCCACCTGGACACTCCCTCATCGCTCAGCAAAAATAAAATGTTGTGAAAACCCTGGGAAAGAGACTCGGAGAACTTAACCCCAATGCCAAATAAACCAACAGCACCCAGTGCTGCTCATAAGCATCTCCCAGAATCAGTTTCCAAGCAGGAGTACGGGGGATGGCTGGCGAGATCTGCCACTGCTTCACGAGGGGATTTGGACCTCATCATCACTCCTACCCTTGCTGTGCCCCAGCTAGACACCTCTGAGATGAGACTGGATCCAATATCCCTTCAGTGTCTACTGGGGGAGATTTAAGCAGATTTGCCAAGAGGAGAAAGAGACATTAGCTAAATTCAAAGTGCCGCTTTAAGCTAATTTTGTCAAGGAAAGGGAAGAGGCTGGGTGAACATTTGGATTTTAACCACAAAGGCAGTCAAGTAGTATATAAAATAACTGTTCACATTGGGTTTGCACTGGTTTAACTTCAATTGGTAGAAAAGAATCAGTGTGAATTCAGTCATCCTAGCTTCCTTGGGCAGATGAGGTCAAGGACTTACCTTTTGTGTCACAGCATTAATCAGCTTAGAAAAAGCTTTACATTTCCTCAGAATACAGTATCAACAATAGTGAACCCAATTTTAATAAATAACTCAATTATAAACCTAGAAACAGAGTAGAATTTGTGACAATTCTCCATAATGTGACCTAGGAAACATTCTGGCTGTCCTAACTGTACTCTGCAGAGAAGTCTCACCTGAGACGTGTAAGTGCCTCACTCTTAAGTCCCTATTTCTGACCAAAATCACCACCTAGCCAGCTAATCAGACAGTTACACCTCTGCAGAGTGTAGACGGTATCATGTTGTTGTGAAACGAGAAGGTGGTTAAACGCCTTCCGTCTACTAAGCACTCTGCTTAACAGTCCAAGTGCACAGCTCTTTGCAGGTACCTGAAACCGGTCTCTTCTCTGACTTTTACAAGCAGAACATGAGGCCAGAAGTAGCTAACCACAAACTTCAACACCTTTGAAGTTATCCATTAGGTTTTAAAGGTTGATTTTAGCCTCCAAGGTGGCTAAAAAGATAGTAATTACTTAATAGAGGTGTCTGCACATTTTTGGAAAATGCATTACATACTTTTTGAATGCCTTTAACAGGATTAATATTTTCATGAAAAAGTAGTCTTTAAAATTGTCAGTGATTCTTTCACTGAAAATTAGCCCATATTAGAAATGTTGAATGCATTTTATTTCACTACTTTTTTTTTTTTTAACATTTTTAGAAATGACCTTTCAAGACTTTTGCAGAATTAATTTCAAAGTGAAGCCTTATGACTACACTCAACAATTAAAAGCAAAATGAGACAAAGTAATTTTCCCCTTTTGCTTTTCTTTTAGCTTTAATCTACTTTTTTGGTATTCCTAGATATGTGCTATTTTTTCAGCAAAATACAGAATGTAATTTTTATATATGGTATTTTTATATATATATATTTTGATTAATAAAAGATTGAAAACTCTTGAAATATCAAATTTGCAATGACTATTATTAAAAAAGAGATGACTTCTAGCAGCATTTTAGAAATACTCATTTTAAATGAAAGGGTAACAATTTTTGGACAAGTGCTATTTATTATTTAGTGCTACAGACAAATCTACAACCCTACAGTCTGCAAGATTACGTTGAGCATATTTCAATACCAATAGCTACGCAAATTTTAAAAGAACAAATTCATGCAATTTGCCATTTGCTTCGTTCAATACTCTTTTTGACAATCTTCAGTCTTTCTGTGTATTAACACATGCAGTGTTAGTGTGTTAATACTACTAACATATGTAAATGCATATAAACTTTTTTCTTACATTACCTTCATCCACACTGTTGAATTCCATTCTGCTCTGAAATTTTTTACTTTTACTCCACTTTTTTTTGATTGAATACGGTACTTCATTTTTATTGTTCTAAGGAGTGAATGCTTAAGAACACCTTCGCTGTTCTTAGCATTTGTAATTATCAGTCACCATCAGAAAAGAGAGCAAGGAGGATCATATATTTCACATATGCCATAGCTCATTTTTTAGGGTGACCTTTTACAGGTGACTTGGGGTTTTGCATTTTTTTTTTTGTTTGTTTTTCACCTTCATGTAGGCGTAGCTATACATACAAAAAAGGTGAAATAGGGACTTTATAAAAATGAGCAAGAACTCTGCTGTGAAACTGGATGGAGAAAGCAGTTTACCCCATCTTTTCTCCTCCTGCATACTTGAGTAAGCATCCTATGGAAAGATGTGATCCAAAGCTCAATGGAAGGCAACCAAAATAGACGAGAAAACCCACAGAAGACGCTCCATGTCCAAGAGGCCTCAAGACATGGTTTCCACCCACCGTGGTGACTCATGACCTGCCCGGCAGCCTCCATGCTGACGTTCTGTAAATAGTTGTGGCAGCGTTCCTTGTGCTCCTCCAGCGAGCTGCGCTGCTTGTAGCTCCGGCCGCAGTAGTTGCACTTGTGAGGCTTGCCCACTGCAGAGAGAAAGAGAGCGTCAGGTCAAAAAAGCTGCAACCCACCACTGCTAGCCAACATCCCATCTCGGTAACAAACAGCTGTGGATGTGGAAAGACACCTAAGAAAGGTTACTGGAGTCCCAGAGCCTGTTCCCAGCCCCACTTTGCCACCACGCACACCTCCTCCCACCCGCCGGGTACGTCGCCCTATCGGTTTTTCACACTACCACAGCTTCAGAGGAGACAAAAGAGGCGGACTTGTTGTTTGCAAAGCGAATAAACACGCAACAACAACGGAGAAAACAAACTGAATCACACTCCAATGACGACTGCGTTTCACCGAGTCTTGTGGGAAAGAAACTTCTGAGACATTTTGCCCGTGCTATGAAGAATTGCCTTTGGGTAGCAAAAGCAAGCTACCCCAGTGGCCTAATTCTGCTTCAGACAGCGGGGAAATCCGTTCTGTAGCACACACAAGTTCATCTTGGGTTGCGACAACTTTGCCAAACGTACTAAGGGAACGTTTCACAAAAAAAGAAGACAACAGAAAGTAGACTTTGGTAATTACATGCCAGAACCAAGCTGTCACCAGCAATATGTAGAGACTGGGTACTATCAAGAAAGGCTGAGTGCAAGGAAAAGCCAGATGAACACAACACATAAATCCAATATAAACTTCTTGTTTCACTCAGCAGCAGTATGAATAAATAGCAAACGCCTCTTATTACATGCAAAACCTGGCACCAGATTCTCATAAAGTGCATCCTTTCAGAGCATGTCATTAAGAAACCACAAGAATGGCCTCACCCGGGGCCAGTGAGCTAGTCAGCAGTGGATTTTGCCAAGCCACGCTAATAAAAATTTCTAATATAATTTAAACTTGTAGAACACAAACATTTATTCTCTAATAACTAAAGAGCTATTAAGTCAGCATTGCGAGCCTCCTAGAATACCACAGGCTGAGACTTTCGGAGCTGCCCTAAGGGAGAGGCAAGGTCAAGCTTCTCACGGGGTTTTCAAAATATTAAGGAAGAATTTTAGCTTCTGGCCAGAGGATTTACAAATCTCCTCTGTTGGATAATACACGTGTTTCCATTGGGCTTGTCCCAATATTAACAGCTTTTCACTGGCCATTTACTAAACGAAATCCAAGCTGTATTAATTGCAGCCAAAACGCGCGGCCGTCGCTGGGCGAGTTCCCTGTGGTTGCTGGTGGAGTGGCAGGGAAACACGGGCCGTGTGGCCGGGAGGTCACCTGCAGCCAGCGAGGAGCCAGGCAGGCTGCACTGGGGCCGAAGCACTGGAAAGGAAAGATGTGAAGTCAGGGAAATTATTAGGGGTCTCAGCAGGACAAACATGGTGTGCACCTCACCCAGACAGTGGAAGACGACAAAGCTGGAGCCTTCAATGCTGGAACTGCTCAAAAGGTTTCAGAATTTCCTTTTGGTTTCAAAGAGGTGAGAAAAGAGGGGCCGAAGTAGGATTTATTAACTGAATGTGCTTAGACGAAGTTTCTGTTGTCCTCAAATGATTGTGTGCGCAGTTCAGGGAAACAAACACATTTATGATGGGAGAAAAAAAATCTGCTTTTAGTAAGTATCCAAATTATGGGTTTATTTTTGTTTACTGGGGAGATAAAGTTCATCCTCAGGTAAGAGCTGCGTCTTAGACCAAGCAGTTGCTGTGATCTTTACTTTATTGTGCTCACTAGCTCACATTTTGCCGTAACTGGCAACGCTGTTAGTTATCTCAGTTGAGGCCATCTGAGGTTCATTGTCATTCCCAGAATATTTGCCCTTAACATGAGTAAGATTTCATCAAGCTGCATATCTTCAACGTAAATTAGCCATCCCGTTCAAGAAGCACCTTTAGGAAAATGTACTCGTAGCTCCCTGGAATGGAAAACCTTTTATTATCGCAATTACAATGTTTCATCATGCATCGAGATGGCACAGATGTGCCTCAGTCCGATACCTTTATTGGAAGTTAACTTCCTTGTTGTCTAATCAAAGAGCCTAATGCAGCTGAAGGGATTAAATTCAAAGATTCAAAGCAGGACTGCATTAGGCCACCCAGCTTGACTACATACACTAGGTTACAAAACAACTTAGATAAATTTTAACAGGCAAAGGAAAGGGATGATTGTTTTCAGCTCCTCAAGAAGAGGTACTATTAATTAAGTACATTATTGCCTAGCACAGAGAAACAAGCTCTCCTACAAGCTTGCAGTACAATAAATTGACTTGCAATCAAAAAAAGAAATACTGGCATTAGACCTCTTCAAATCACTGCTCCTTGCATTGTAATGATTTCACAGACTATTTAAAAAACAAGGCTGAGCTTTTCCAGTGGCATCTACTATGGCTAGCTACCCAAATTCCACCCAATTTCAAGGTTCATATGAGAAGATAAAAGGCAGTGATGGAGACAAGATTTCTACATGCAATTCTATGGGATCCAAGGAACGTAAGTCCCCAAGGAAAGTACTCCAGCACATACGCTCCCTCCCCTAGGGAGAAGATAAGAGAATAAACAACATGTGACAAATGTTGGTCATGTTGCCTAATGCACAACTGGAAGTTGCTCAAACACAACTGTGAAGAATGAAGTCTGCAAGCTCCGGTTGAGTAGAACGGAGGAAAATTCCCTCAGGTTCCTATGAAAATCCTATCCTCAGGCTTTCTTAGCTCTGCAGACACGATCGCTCCCAAGTTTTGTAACCCACACATAATAGACGTAAAAATCATATTTATGTTATAAAATTAAACCAAATGACTGTGACTTGGGTTGCAGCACACTCGATCAAATAAGGCCACGACGAAACAGGCTCTGGTAGCAGCAGCTTGCGTCACCAGTAGCTCATAACCCCTTCGGAAAAAAGGCAGTTACCCGAGACAGCCACGTCTCAGCTTCAGAACTCCCTTTGTTCTTGTTGTGACAAATGTCAAGTCATTGAAATTGCTGCAAATTTCCCCTTATGCTCTCAAAGTAATGGAGGAGAAAATATATATTTGTGGTCTTGAACAATACCAGTGGGCATAGATTTTTCTGTGTTTCACGTAATGCAGTAGAAATAGGTGAAAACACGTGAGGAAATTCAGTTCTGGTCATCTTCTCCACAACGTACTTTGTTCTACGTAACCAGCCACCCCAAGGCTGCCAACTGTTGCTCAAGAGAGCACAGAGCCATGGTCAAATATTGCATCCTGGGTGAACGTTACAAGTCCAAACTCACCAACAAGCAGTACAGCTTGTACTGCTTCACAGTTCCAAGGGGTGTTGGAACACAGGCCACGGACTTGAAGAGCCCAACAGTGCTTCAACATGTCAAAAACCCATCTAAACCCCAGGGCAGCTCTTACCACAGTGCAAAGTTCGGCTCAGCCTGCTTGCCAGGAAGCTGCCTTGCAGGAGGGCCATGTCTGCGCCGTGCTGCTCGCTGAGGAACGTGGTGTGGAGACGGCGGGTTGGAGCCGTACGCGGCCGTCCTGCCAACGGCAGCGGCACCCAAGCCGAGCCGGTGGAAATCCCTGGTTCACGGTAGCTGTTTCCAGATCACCTTTTTGGGGTGTGTAATCAGATTTACAAGCTTACCGGCACTTACATTCGTAAAAAATGACACAATGCAGTGGACGCAAACGAGCCCCAAATCTTGAGAAATCTTGTACCTGCTGTTGCACTGGGAAAGACCAGGGCACTGGGCAAAACCCAGCGGCCATATCTATGGAGCTGACTTCAAGAAAATTAAAAACAACTTTATATTTCTTACCCAAATGTCAGAATTTCCACACATTTAAGCTCAGATTCATACAGACAACGCTGTGGCACAGAAAACCCACAGTGGAGTCTCAGCTTCAAATGGAAAATATTATGACAGTCACAGTGAAAAAGACATTTCAAGTTGAACTAGAATTTTTACCGTGAAGCAGGTAAACCACTCGCTGAAACGCTCAGCGAAACGGCGTTTGCTTGTGAAATTAAGATGCTGCGCAGAGAGGAGGAGGACATGAAAGGCAAAGCGTTTCTGAGTTAGGAATAGTTTGAGTCCTGTGGGTGAACTTTGATAGCTGAGAAGTCTGCATGCAGAGACAGTGAGATGGTGTAATGCTAAGGTCAATATTCAAGACAGAAAGCAGACTTGGGCCTAGGGAAACTTCTTTTTAAGTCATAAAAAAGGTCAGTGAAAGAGGAAGAGCCCGTAAGGCATTTGCGCAGCATTTTGTTCTGAAAAGAGCTGCGAGTTCACAGTGGAATTTAAAGCAAGTCAAAGGGAAACAGCAAGACATCCCAGGAAATAGCTGCCCACGAGCACTTACCCTGCGTGGGGCTCAAGAGCAAGGATGCACCTTGCCAGGGTAATCCCGGCTCCGTTACCCTTGGTAACAAAACCATCCCTACAGCTGGACCCAACAAACAGCTGCTCCCACGTTTCCCTGGCTTGGGCATCACTGTCTTTTCCTGTGGCAGCGTAGGGAATCCTTCGCTTCCATCCGTTCACGGCCCATGTCCCTGCAGCCTCTCCATCGCCAGCGACCCGGTTCACACAGGAAAAGGCACAACTACATCAGCCTTATGGAGCCAAGGCCTATTCAGAGGGTAGTCAAATGAACCAGAGGCTTTACACTGGGCTTCAACTTTTTATTAGGTTCAAGTTATTGACTTGTCAGGGCCTCAGAAGGGAACCCAGCCAAGATTTCTGAGCTAAGTGGCGATCTCAGTATCTGTTTTCAGTCCGAGGAAGTCATCTCGATAGCAGCCCACTGAGCTCGACTTATTTCTGTAAAATTTGAGCTCCCACTCAGCCCCTAACACCTCAGAGCTAGAAAAGAAAAAGTTACTTTTCATTTTTTTTTTTTTAAAGAAAAGTTTGAAGAAGTTAAAATGTTCTTTTGGGCTGATACTTACCAAACCTGTAGCCTGTAAACCCCACTGCCTGCTACTACTATACCCACTATTAATTCATCACTTTTTCCCTTCTTCCATCAAACAGGAAGCTATCGGGGACAGGGGGGCTGTTCTGCAGTTATATGGTACCCACCACAAAGCAGTCTTTTGCCTTAAAAAGGACTTACCCGATTAAAATTAGTTTTAACACAGAAGTGGGAAGTATGATTAAGGCCTTGGGAGCGCAGGGTTCACGTCTTAGTTACGCTACAAATTTTGCGACTGCAGGCAAGTTATTCTGATTTCCTGTGCTTCAATTATTCATACATATGATTAAGGTAATAATTCCCTTCTTCACAGCATGTAAATGAATTCATGCACTTTGTGAGATGCACAGAGGCTAATTTTGTGAAGCTCACACAAGTAGGCAGACACAGAAAAATATGGCCCATATCTCTACTGAGAAATTAAGGACTTAATAATACACTGTGATTTTATTAGGTATGGGAGTGAACGCTGAAGAGCAGGAGGAGATATTTAGGATGGCAAAGAGCACAGAAGCAAGTAGGAATAAGAAAATCCAATTGGGAAAAAAAATAGGTGGAGTATTAGGAAAATTGCAGGCAAGGTGTGCTTTTAGGCCATGAAATGGCCAGTCAAGGGAAAAGAAAAATGTCCCTTAGTGAGCGGCTGTATCCTGTCCAACTAGCTCCCTACTGGAATTAAAGAGCATGCTCCTGCTTTCTGGAGCTGCCTCTCCCCATGCTTCACACACAGAAGTATTTACATGAATAATAGATCCTTGAGCAAATTAATCACAAAATCACAGTCACTAAAAGACTGAAGTCGGAGCTGTGGCCAGGCTGGCTGCGAGCGGCGCGGCCCTGCAAAGCGAGCTGCCTCCCAGCCCGCTGCCGCGCGTAATGACTGTAAATGCCTTCATTGAAATGCACGGGGGCTCTTGGAGAGTTTTTTTCTCTTTTTTCCCCCGAGAGGTTACATGCACACACAAAATCATCAGCACCGGGGCGCAGAAATAACGGCAAGTCTCGCCGCTAAGCCAAGATTGCCCAAGACAACCTGCACGCAGAAGTCACAACGTGTACACGTCTGAAGCAGTTTTCCACACTCCTAGAGCAAATACACACAATGCTCCATGTCGGGAATCTGCTTCTCAGTGCTCATTTTGGACCATTTTTAAAGCAGCCCGGCTTTCAGAAAGAACCAGGCTGCTAACCACGCTATGAAACTTTTCCTTAATTTTTCATGCTTGTCAGACCCATTGCAGACTGCGATACCTGGGGCACGTTTTCAGGTCTGAGCTCTTGATCAGACTGCTCTATCACCAGGCTCAAACACGGGTCACAAATAAAAAGACTGATCGCTAATAAACCGCAGAGCCGAGGGAGGAAGCCTCTTCTCACTGCCTGATGGGTGGGGAAGGCAAGAAGGAAGAAAAGGAGCAGTATCTTGAACTGAGGCAAGACAACACTGGTTGCTTCTTCAAACTATTCACCATCTCCAGCAGTCGGCCTGTTGGAGACTTCATGTTTTGTTAGGCTTTCCGTTTCTGCAGAGAGGAAAGCATATTTTTACCCCTGAAAGAGTCAATTCTCTTTTAAATGGGATGGAGACCCAGCGTCTCCATCTATAGGCACCGTTTGCATTACCTCGTTTCTGGCCTGGTTGGTGGCACCAGGGTTGGTGAGGGACACCGGGCCATGGGCAGGGTAGCGATCACGGATGCATTTGTGCCTACAGAACTTTGGAGACCCTTGGGAAACCTGCTCAGGTTCAAACTCGGCACAGCAGCATTGCAAAGGAAGGAACCCGCATACGTGCCTTGCAGCAACCACCACCTTCTCGACTTTGAGCTTGAAAAAAGGACAACTTTTCTCAATTCATGACCTCCTGGCCCAATACCTCTCAGCAGAGATTATTATCAATTACCTATTGATATATATGTGACTGTTGCTGATGTTGTAATCCTCCCAGCCAGTGAAAAATGGCTCGACCTGACTTTCAGCACAGCGGCAGCCAAAAATAAAGTTTGTTGTGCTGACAGCTCCCCGTGTTCTTGCCATGGGCAGCAGCCAAAGGCCGTGGGGTGCCCGCAGCTGCCCCGAGCGCAGCAAAGCCGAGCGCGACACCCACGCGCCCCTTGTTTTCCAGGCACGCCTGCCTGCCTTATAAACACCCCCGGGGTGCAAAGCAGCAGCCTGACACCTGCATCTACCTGCCACTTGTTTACGGAATTGTAAAATAAGCGCTGAGCAGTTGTACTGATGTTCAGTCCTCCCTTGATCTGCTGCAGCAAGCGGTGTTAAACATCAGATGATATATAAACCCTAAAGACTTTATCCGTGCTACATTTCAGCTAGATTGGACCACAAAAACACACATGCAGACACACATACGAGAAGCAATTGCACTTGCCAGAACAGACTCTTTCAAGCCTCGGCATCCTCTTTGCATACAAAGCCGAGGGCAGCATCCGACGTGGTGCAAATCGATACGAGCACTAGCACTAGCATAAAACAGCTAAAGATGCAGGTCCATGTTTGCACTCTGCAGACTTTTATTACTTTAGGAGCTCATTATGATTTATCTTGCAGCTACTGGTGGTTATTGGCTCTGTTGTTTAATCGGATTCATCAGATTGTGTTTATTTATTAACCGATCCGCACAGTTTTACAGATACAACAATGTTCCAATCTGCTACGGGGGTTATAAATAAGTAGGTGGCGTTTTTTTGTGCCAGAAGTTTAACAAACAAACAAACAAGCTCCCGTTTCGCTGGCACGATACATGTAATTGCTGAAATCTCCCTAGCCACCCAACTCTCGCAGGGCTTTTGTCACACGGCCTCTCAGAACCCATGCAAGGTTTAACACGGTCGGAGCAGCCCACACGGCTCGAAGCACGTGGGCTTCAGGAGAAGCACCCTGTGCTCAGCCCTGCATGGGGAGTAGGTGCAAAATACAGGGGCAAGGACCTGCAGATGGGGGATGAAAATAGAGAAGGGTGAAGGCGCTATCGGGTCTTCTTGGTGGTAGAAGGTGGAGGGTCCTACATTCTCCTACCTCTTCAAGACTCTCCACGTGAAAAGGAAGGGAAGCAAAGTGCAGCTTCATTGTGAGGCAAAGGAGACAGTGCAGAGAGGTGCCGGACATCTCTCAGAGCTCAGTTTAACATCCAGGTTACTTCCTCTGATTTTGCATCCCAAGAAACACATACTGCCACAGATAGAAGCTCTTTCCATGCCCTTCACTTGGCTTACCTCCTTTTCCTGCAAATAAAGGGCTTCATTTGACCCTGACACCCATTTCTTACTTGTTATCAACTGTAACAGAGCTCTCAAATCCCCCCAGGAGCTCAGAACACCTCAGAGTAACACGCCAAGCGCGTGCTGCGAGCCCCTAAAAGACAGACCTTTTTTCCACTCCAGAAACATCACCCTGTCCCAGGCTTAGAGGCACCCCTGGTCCTGCAGCAGGTCCCAGGGCTTCACAGCAGCTCTAAAACAGTTAAGTGCTACTAGAAACAAACTTTCTCCATAGAGCACTCCGAGTCGAGAGATAAACTAATGCAAACCAGGAAGCCCAAAAAAAAAAAGGGGAGTTTGTCATCTCACCAGCTTCAAAATCTCTTAGGGGCAGCCAGGTTCACTGTAACTTTCTTTTAAAGGGGAAGAGGCCACGCAGGGAACATGAGATAGAGGTGACTTTTGAAAGTGGACAGTCTGCTCCAGAAACGAGCCTCCTTTCCGCGGTACCCCGACACCACCTGGACGTGGGTGGAGAGAAGCTGAAGAGAGAGGTTAAACCTTAACTGAATTTACTGGCTCAGCTCTTCCTGCTCCGAACCTTCAACATGATATTTAAGTCACTGCCCGGTGCCGTGGGCTCCCGGCAGCTACAGGGGAGTTAAGGAAGGGATGGGATGTCTGTCACCATGCAGGCTCTGCAGTGGCCACTTCCCGGGAGAGCCCGTTCCCAGCAGAGTGGAGCGGCCGCCCTCGCCGCGCAGGGCGGGGATGCCTGCGCTCGCGGCAGGAATGCTGCCGGACAAGCACTCCCTTCGGAGGCGCTTCGCTTCTCCGTGTGCTTCCCCCCTTGGGGAGAAAGGAGCAGAGACAGCGGGCCTGCCTCGTAGGTAGGAAAACTGAAGTAACTGCCCGGGGCCGATTCGTGTCTGCTGCCCCGAGCTCGTGTCTGTGCCAAGGGCAGCCCCGCTGCACCTCCGGCTGAGGCCCTTCAGCTTTCAGCTACCAAGCTGATAGACCCTATGAATTCCCCAGAGCAAGCAGTGCCAAACACAGTGTTATTAACTGTATTATGATAAAGACAGATACAGCATTTAACACCAGAGCACTAGGTAGCCTCCTTCTCCACAAAATCTACCTCCTTTCTTTTGACGGTGCAGTGATGAGTTGCACGGCTCCACCTCAGCATTTCAGCGCGGGGAAGAAGCATCTCCAGCAGCACCTGCCCCCTCTCAGCTGCCTGCTTTTCATCAGGGGCCTGGCACAACAAGCTCCTTCCTTGCACATAAGCAAGTTCTCCCCTCTTTTTGGCAATGACCAAAACCAAGTTTTGCAAACAGAGTATTAACACTATGTCATTGTGAGGAGAGCAGTGAAAGCTATAGGAATAGCAGCTGGCAGCTCCTCTTCCTTTACCGAGCAGCAAGGTTGGGAGTTCTCACTTATTCTGATCAAGGCCATTAATCAAGGAAAGCCGCACAGCTTCCAAAACCAGGTCAAGCAGTGAAACTAATGGGGTCCTTAGGGATGCTACAATTTCTACTCGTACCTCCTCCACTGCCCAGCAAAGCGCATGGCCCACGCCAGTGTGTTCATCTCCAAGATCTGCTGCTCAAGCACATGCTTTTGTCATCTCTTGCATCTCTGGTGTCAAATGAGGTCAGGCAGAAAAATAGCTGATTGATTCCTTTTACCTGCGTGTTTTTCCTATCTGTTCTCTCTTGCTAGCACGCTTGACAACATACACATTTGCCACCAAATACTTGAGGGGAAAATCCGGATCATTTCTGTGGGGAGGACAATTCTCAGCACAATACTCAGCATATGTTTTAGAGCAGGATGGGATTCTTTAACTCCCTGAGAAATGAGCCCTGGCTACTGGACAGCTTCTGTTCTAGCAAAAACCTCTACATCAAGCGCCTGTGTTTGACAGTAAAGCTACATTAATCTCTTGGGTAATAAAATGCAGCAATTCCTGTTAGCCTTAATATCTTTTCTAGTTCTTTAGTAACACAAATAATAAATAACAGCAGCTCCAGAGAACTTGCAGGTCCTTTGATTTCATTAGGTCTACTTAGCCAAGAGAATCAAGAGGGAGGGGGAAAAAGATCTGGGTTTTTTGGGTGCTTCTCTTTTGGTGCAATTAGTTTTGCAATACCAGCCCTGGACAGATTCAGAAAAAGTATCAGGGCTGAAAGAAGCTGACAAAACAAAAAAAGAAAAAAAAAAAAAAAGAAAGGAAATTAAATATGGGTGTGAAATTTAACCAAGAGGAAGAACAAGAAGAAAAGGAAAGAAAAGCAACTACTTGGGCTGAAAGTAAGGATAAAAAAGCTGGGAAACACAGAACAGCTCTCTAAATACCCAGGGGTACTTAAAAGAGTTTCCCTTAAAAACAGGGAATTTAGAAAACTGAGTATATTTCACTTCACCTCCTCATGAAAGGCTGGCAAAAATTCATACCATAACTCCACCAGCCTATTCAAAACAAGTGATTTATCTGATAAGTCTGAACTAAGAGAAAAAGTAAAAAACTCAATTTCTCAGTACCTGGGAGAAATCTCTCCTTTTTTTTCTCTCATTTTATGTCTTACATTTACTAATTTCTTTTGATGTGTGGAGTGTCTTTTACCTGAATTAGGTGACTGGGTTTCTGGAAGTCTGGTTCAGCCCCATTTGTAACTCCGAAGCTCTGAACACTGTTGCCATGGCCCCTTTTTCAGGTATTTTAGGCTGACGCTCTGCACAGCGCGGTTGGGCAGTGCACCTTGCTGCACTTGCAGACCCGTCTCTACCCATGACCTGGGTATCACCCAACACGAGTAAGTCCTTTCCTTTCCCTATCCTATCATGGGATCTGCACGGCGGGCAGGTCACATCTGGCCCGAGCTTCACGCTAGTCAAGGCAGAGTTCTCAGGTCTCTGCACTGAAAAGCAGTCTTGAAGTTGGCTCATCCTTGGCCCTTGGGACAAAATCCTCCTTTACAGGAGACTACTGAAATCACCTAAGGGACACATTTTTCACCATACAGCTATAATGTGGACATCTTACTGCATGGCACATAAAAGTCAAACAAGGCACTTTTACTGATGGATGCTTTGAAGCCGAGCAGCTTCATTCCAACACACCATGCCAAGAATCCCTCCCCTTTGATGCTGCTCTCTGGAAATGTAGCTAAGGCTACTGAAGCAGATCTGATCCTACAGTGTTACTAAGTTGTGGTTTTATCCTAAGCCAAATAGAATCTGGTGCTTTCCTTCAGGTTCAGCTTCTACAGTCAGTTGACCAAAGGGAGAAGGTCCCTTGCAGGTTTTCACCCTCCCCTCCTCACTCACTAAATAGATATCATAGGGTAAATAAAATACAGGGCAATTTATCATCATTCATTCTCCTTAGCTTTAAGCATCATGATCTGGAGAATCCAGATTCATGATTTTTTAATTGCTGGGGTTAGAAACACATCAGTAGTGTAAGCTCTGAGGAATTTCACCAATATCCATCAATGGAGTTTCATTAGATTTGTGCAACTACAATTGATATCAAAAGCCCTGTCATTTTGTTCAAAAACACTCTGGCGAACAACTTATCTTCCCACTAAAAAATTTCCTTCCTCCTGTTGTTTTAAAATGCAGAGAAATTAAGATGGCATTTCTTCCTAAATGTGCTCTTACTTATGCCTTAAATCATTTCCCCACTCCATCCTGGTGCTTTAAAGGAAGAAAAGCAGTATTAAGCATAAAACAGAATAAAGTGGCTCCTACCAAAGACATCACTGTATCAGGATCACATTTGAAATGGCATATTTACTGCACATTTAATTTTCATTACAGAATGTGCTCTCTACCCGGTACACTGTCTACACCAGGTTCTGTTTTCATAACCTATTCCTGACACCTCACAAAAAACTGGGAGGGCTTGCTCCAGGATTTGGCAAGAAGGAACAGGTTGTGGATGAGCAGGTTTCTCTGACTCACCTACACGGGCCAGCAAGGAAAAATAAAAGGGAGAGGGTGGAGATTGCAAGGGGGAGGGCAAGGAAGAGAGGAGGAGAGCGGGCGCGAGGAGTGACGTGTCCCCTTGGACGCGGGTGCTGCGGCTGGCAGGCTGCCTGCTGCCAGTGCCACCGAGTTCCAGGCATGCCAGGCCCGCTGACTCAGCTCTTCGGAAGAAGGAAAGGCGAGGGAGATGTTTCCCGAGTGTTTCCCGTGTCAGGGATACGCACGGCTAGGTTCCCCCGTGAGGGTCTCGCAAGGCCGGCGGCTCGCAGGGGTCCCTGGGGAGGCCCGAGCCGCGGCGCTGGGGGCTGCCCCGGCGCAGAGCCTCTCACGCTCTCATCGAGGCGCTCGCCGCCGCCGCCAACAGCCCCGTGAGGCCTCTGGCAGCCGCGGCTGCTCCTGCACGAGGCCCTGTCTCCAAGGAGACGCCAGAAGCGCCGCACATGGAGGGTGTCCAAGGGAGAGGGACTCCGCGGCCCACAAAGCCCCTCCGTGCAGGGGCTCCAGCGGCCGCCCCACAGCGGCATGGCCTCCGCGTGGTCTGCTCTCTACCTGCACAGCCAGCCCTGTCCCGCACCCTGCTACCCTGACCCCCTAAATCAGTGTTTTTCCCCCCAAAGGGCCTGCTTTGGCAGCACGCAGCTAAGCGGAGCTCTCTGTGAAGCTCAGAGGCCGGGCCTCGACAGCCTTTCTCCAGCTTCAGGCATGGAGATAGCGATCTCGTCTCTCCGTTGCGAAGCACGGAGGGAGCTCGGGGCACCGTGTCCGAAAGGAGCCCGGCACAGTTATGCAAACCATGTGTGCAACGGGCACGCTTGTGTAATCCCCGCTGTAATCAACCTTTCGAGCTGCTCCAGAAAGGAAGGAGGGGCGGCGGGTGGAGAAAGTTCACACGTAGATCAAACAGAAAATGGGAAAACTTCCAGAGAGCCCTAGTCAGGTGAAAGCAACGTTGCCTCACATGGGAAACCTCCAGGATAAGTTTCCTTGAACTTCACACAGGGTTATAAATAGGAGGAGAGTCACGCAGAGTTCAGCACGGGTTCACTATATATACGTACATACATATATAAGAAATAATAAAAGGTATTCTCATTTTCCTTCTTGAGTGATACCTATCAAGATGCGAGCTGTAAGCCAATTCATAATTACAGGCTGCTGAGAGCTCAGGAGAACCCATCAGTAGTGGCTTTCTTCAGCTCTGCTATAGCACAGTGTTGACTGGGATATTTTCCTTACTTCCCCCTTCGTTTTTCCTGCTTTCCCTTCGAGATAGCCAAACACTCCTCTTGCACTTTCAAGCACTCGTACAAAGGCTTCACACATGCCCTCACAGCCTGGCCTCCTTTCCTTATAGGCCACACACAAAGAGTTTTCCATGGAAAACCATTTTCTCTAGAGGAAAGACAAACACTCTTCTCGTCCCCATGGCTGCCGTGGCACTTTGCTGCTCGAGCAGGGCGCGCATGAGACACTGTTTTGCTCACAGGTGGCTTTGTCAAGGGAAAACCGTGTCCTCATCTCAGAGGTGTGAGGAAGCCCATGGTTCCTCGCTCATAGTCCCCATCTTGGAGGTCTATTCTGCAAACCCAGTTGTAGCCACCTCCTATGGCTGCCTCCAGAGCACAGGGACTCGCTGCACGATGTCCCTCAGGCTTCTCCCAGGGCAGCGAGACTCCCCAAATCCAAGCACTGCTTGGAAGCTGGCTGCCACTCCTGTGTTTACAGCTGCACCCGTGAACTTAAAATCCAGTTTTATATGGCTATGTGCCACTCTGAGCACAGAAGTATTGCTGTTGTGTAATACTCCCTAATGTCAAGGAAAACAAGCCTAAAAAAGGCCTGGACTTGAAGACTTAAACTAAAGGAGTAAAGAGACTATGGATCTTGAATAATTGAAGCTATTACTGCCTGCCCGTGGTGGTCTCGTGCAAGAAGACATGTAGTTCACATCAGACCATCCTGGTGCTGGTTGCAAACTGAGTCTCAAAGTGTCTTTCTTCCATTTCTTTTTCCAATCACTGAAAAAACACAGCCACAAGGCGACGTATCCACCTTACATGGGCTTTGGGTGGGTGAAATCGATACAGTTAGTAAAAGCAACAAGATGCAAAAATTGCAGCCTAAGTAGTAAGCCCTCCAGTATTATTAATAATCACCTTACTATTGTGTCTAAGATAATCATCCAGGTATCAGGGTGTAATACCTCAGTGGTTATGGCAACAATACAAAGTTATTATTCCTTCCACTTCATAATTATCTCATTTCACTATTGCACAAAGGATAAGTAAAAATTAAAGAGATAATACGCAATGCTATACAGCAGGGGCACACGTGGCACAGAGTACTCTGCTACGCACTTAAACAACCTGCCTTGCAGCACTATCCATGTGCCTTGCAATCATTTGTGCATCTCGTCCTCTCCCCATCATGACAAGGTTAAGAAGTGCTCTTATCCTGATTTCACTGAGGCACACACCAGGCTAAGGGGTCTGCATCAGCACTGGTCTGTGTTTCCAAGGCATGAAAGTCACCTTAGACAACTTCACTAATCAGGAGAGTAGCAAAACCCTAAATTAATAACAGAGAAAAAAAAGAGGAGAGGATTGAAAGATAAAGATATTCTAAGATAGAAGTGATCCTGTAGACTATAGACTATAAAAGCTATCACAGTGTAAAGTGAGTAAAGGAGTTATTCACAGCCACAGAAGACAGAGCGAGGAAGAGCAATAATTTGCTGCAAATGAAAGGATAGTCTGGGTTAAGTATCAGGATGAGAGTCACAGCTATAAAAAAGCAGATGGAAGTGGAATAGTCTCCCTAGGGAAGCAACAGAAACAGTCTCTCTGGATGTGTAAAGAGGAGGCTGGGCATGCTGTTTTGGATGACTGCTGCCCCATAAGCACAAGTCTGGTCACATTCACCCGCTTTTTCGACACTAGTGCCACCACACATAACAGTTCTTGGGGCCTGACAGAAGCTCAGAGGATAGAGAAGGCTCCTGTCTCACTTGTTTTTCCACAGCAGGATGGCAGCATAAAAACTTAAATCATCCAGCCCTGGAGAAATGGCCGTTTTCTCTTTAAAGAGCAGCCCAGAAGATCAGGACCGGGTGCCCCGCTGCAGCTGTAGGGCCTGAGCTACGCGAATGGAAAGAGAACCTGGCTGCCAGTGCCAGGATGTGAACTGTTAACATGGGGGAGTGAGAAAACAGGCAGAAAGCTACACGTCAGGCAGTCCTGACCAAAGACCCTGTTCCATCTTGTGCCACATCTGGCACATGAAGAAAGGGACAAGTCAAGGGATGATCCTACATGAATCCTGCACCATACTGATGCCAACTGAACAAGGACCTTGCTACCCCTAAACATTGTGGTGCTATTAGACCTTCCAGAGGAGGCAACCAAGAGTAGTTCTGAGGTCTGAAGGGCAAGGGTAGAGGCTACATACTGGGAGAATTACAACTCCAGCTTCTTCTCCATTTTGGAGGGCAGATCCTCCCTACCTTAACACAAAACCCATCGTTGTTGAAGGTCCGAGACTCACCCTGACATGGACCCAACAGTGGCTCCGCTATGCTGTTAATGAGAGCAAACTCCCATAACTGAGAGAAACTCTGGATAGCCAGGGAAAGGTGGAGACAGCGCAAGGTCCATGCAGAGCTCCCCATCTCCCGCTCTTCACTGTGGAGGCAGGGCAGGCGGGCTGGCAATGCCGCAGGTGGCAGGGGGGTGGCAGGGCCACCTTGCACCACGCGGTGCAGCAGGATGGAGGAGACGCGTCTCACAGATCACACAGGCACTCTTAGCACCTAGCAGTCTTGCTGTGAACCCATACTCAGAACTGGAAGATTCTCACAGCGCTGCCGTCTCTCCTCGCTGGCAAAGGGGGCGAGTCTTTCCCTACTCACCCAGTCTGCAAGCACCTCTCAAGTGCTAAAGCTGCAACAGCAACTGCAAAAAGCAGCTGACACCCACTTGTACTCGAGAGAGATTCATGAGCCTGGTACCCAGCGCATTTACCTCTGCTCCCCAGGACCACTTCTGCTATTTCTCAGCCTTATCTATGGGAAACAGATCTCTTGGGTTTAACAGCCGAGGATTGATTCATAACTACTGCGCTACAGGGGAATCTTCACGGAATCTGGAGACTTGTAAAGGTGCAACAAGCAAAGGAAAGCAAATACGCTTCTACCCAAGGCAAGACGTATCTCCTCAGAACAAGTTTCCCCCCCCAAAACAAAGCCCAAGAATACTTCTTTTTTCCTGCAGAGATCATGACCTGACAGCATCTTTATGCCAAAGTAGGTTTTCAGTCACAAAAAAAAAGCCCTGCAGAAAAGGCTTAGCATGGCAAAGCTTATACACCGAGATGATTCTGAGCACGGAAAAGATAGTCTTCTCACATGGCTGATACTAATAGTTGTCACTGATGTGCTCTGGAGGTTAAACTCACACCACTCCAAGAGGGGGTTTCAATGAAACATGGGGTATGAAAGGGCTAAGCAGAGGAGTATTGCTTCACATTTGGAGGCCCAGGGGATGAAAGATCTGGTGCATCCAACAAAACTCAGCCCTTGTACATGTTTTGATCTTCCTGCCTTCCAAAAATGGACACACAAACAATACTGAAAGAAATATCAAAGATTTTAGAGGCTGCAACACATAACAAAGGCCTCTCAGTAGTGGGAGCATTAAGTAGAAAGCAGAGCTGCTTCAGGGTTGTGTACAGCTAATAACAGTTTAGAACTTGGAGACAGATAATAAAATGATTGTGCGATGAGATTAATTTCACTGACTTTAACAGAGACCGTGTAAGAAAACCTGAGAGGAAGAAAAGCTCTGCCTGGATAAACAGAGCTCTGAGTATCCCATCAACAACATAAATACCCACTGGCTCATCACAACTAGGGAAAGATACTGTTTGTTAACTTATTTGGGGAGAACTAGGATTTGTATGCAAAAAAAGCCCTTTGCCTCTTCAGATACTTGATTGTTTTTTCAGATGGTGTCCTACGTGTTCATACGCAAATTTTTCCCACTCACAATGTGTTCAAGTCAGTCCAGCTTGGCCTTTAATGAGAATTTCAGGTCCCAAGATGCTTCTGATTCTGATGTTCCTCAAATGTAGTTACTGCCCAGGCACCAACTTTACCAGGCCTTTCGAGAGAGGAGGTGTTAACAGTGGTAAAAGGTTCTTCAAAATGAAGAATAGCAGTTTAAAATAAGCTGTTCAGTCTTAACAGCAACCCTTACCCCTCTTTCAGCAATCCCCAATGGCTTTTGACAGGCAGGACCTCACACGCTGCATGTTTTTTGGTTTGTTCATCCAGTGTTTCAGCAGGACCGGACACTCGTACGTGCGCTGACTCCCTCAGACCCAACCTGAGTCAGGAGCTTTGTCACATTTTGGAGCCAGGTCCTCCTGCTCCTGAGCTCACAGTCGCACCCACAGGCACCACTCCTCTGAGGAAGGGTTCTTAGGCCAAGAACCACGGGCCATGCAGGAAAAGAGGCACTGAAAGCACCAGGGATGTCCAGTGTGGCTCACAAAAACACGTGAAGAGCTGGAACAAAAGTTCTCATGGAAAAAATACACCAAGGCAGAGAGAAACTTGCAAACTGAGATACGTAGACAGAGTTAGCAAACCACCTTTCTGTAACTGGGACATCTTCCTTCTCACAGTCATGCTCTTAGGAAGTTTTGCCTAGGCCTTTCTTTCCCAAACGAACGCTTTGCTGCTTCTCTGTTGCAAATGAAATGACACCATTAGTTCAGTGCTACTGAAAAGCTGGGCAATGGTAAACGGTGCTGCAGCAATGCAGGAAGAGGAGGGGGAGGGAAAGTAAATTTCTTAAAAGCAGAAAAGGGAAAATCACTTTCTAAATAGGAAAGTAGTAGCTTGGAAGTAATTTTAAAATGTATAGTGAGGAAAAGCTTCTGTGACAAGAAGAAATAATGATCTGACTCTTCGTTTTTTAGGAAAAAATAAACAGTAAAACTGCTTTCCTGTATGCATAACAGTTACATATTCCCACAGCAAGGGAACATGAATAAATTCACCAAGGTAAAGACTGAAAAAAAATCAGGAAGTGCAAAAACTGGGATTGCCCGAGAAGGCTTCATTTAACTTGTCTGTGTGTACACAATCAGACAGTCTTTTAATTACAAAATGACATAATTTCACTGCAGGCCCACCCTTGCTTATGCAAAGGATGGATGTATGGTTCTTAGCCTGTATTTTGTTTATCCTCATTGTTACCATACATTGTTTCTATCAAAGTACAAGCTCATCATTTAGGTGATTTATCCACCAGATTGAGCTGTCAGACCAACCTTCTTCCCTAAAACTGCTTTGCCCATCCATCACTAGAGCAGGATTCGTCTCATCTCTTAGAGCTTCGTGCATCTAGTTGTCCAGCCGTGGAGATGCTGGGGGGGAATATGGACGTTCCAAAGAGGGAGACTGAAGGCACCCTGCAACTGTCCCCAGGAGGTCAGCTTAGACCCAATATCTTCCTCTAAGACCAAAAAGTGAATCCAAACCCTGCTGGTTAGTCAAATATGTCCTGCAGGGCAGGGCTCCTAACTTTTGTCCCAGTGTATGAGGTGTCTTTAGATTCATGTCCTGCAAGCCCACACATGCACCTCTCACACTGCCCGTGCTATGGGATGATAGGCAATCCTGAAGACAATTCCTGGAAGTCCTACAAGTCCCTTCAGACTCCCTCCAGCTCTCGGTATATTCCACACATTAATCTCTCCCCAGGCATCATCCTATTGATGTCCTGAAGGCATCATTATATTCCTGAAATCAAAGGCGCCGCACGTGGGAGGAAAATACAGAAACAAAGTTCATCAGAACTGCATGTGTAAGAGTTAAGCAGTTGCAGGAGCAACTATTAACTGTGAGATAAGTCCTTAATTATTTAGGACTAAATGGTACTGGCATTAGAGATACAAAGTAATGCCATACTAACCTCTCACTCGGGGAATACTTATATAGTAAATTGATATTGTGCATGAGAAAGGGAGGCATGGTGTAGATTGTTATGCTCATAAGCACTTGGACATACATAGGAAATACTATTAACAAGCACGAGTCAAAATCTCTACAAAGAGAAAAGAAAAGAAAAGGGGGGGTAAAATCTATTGTTAATTGAGGAAAAAAAGTCTCAGTTATTTTAAACATCACCAAGATGCTTCTGCTACTGTCTGTTTGTACTTACATTTCCCTATTTTTTCACTTCTCCTGCCTTGCTCTATGCAAAGCCTGTGCTGAGCTCAGGAAATACTGTCTAACTGGCAGGAGTGAGCAGGTGTAACTAAGTGGTGACACAAATAAAGTGCTTTCAAAGTCACAGATTGGACTACCTGGGAGGTTAAGAAAAAAAACTCCACAATATACAAAATCCTTCCATGCTTGTCTTGCATAGTCTGCCTTTCTTAAAGAATAAAGCACTTAAAACATTCTCAGGAAGAAAAACATTTTTTTTTTTATTAATAGCATTCTCTTATTCAAAGAGAAAAGGGGCACACAAGAAAAAAAAATTTTACATGTTTGAATTTAAGTGCCAGATTTTCAGCTGGAGCAGAATAACAGAACTTTCTCCACTTATGGGATGTAATTCCCATTTACATCAACTGAGAATCTGACCCAAAGAGCTTTTCTCCGAAAAACATAAAAAACACATTCAGATTCAGCTCCATTAGATATAAATGTACCAGATTAAAATAACAGAAGTCTCATATTTCAACATAATTTTATCCTCTTAGTTGTACATTTCATCTACCAGATACCTCTTTTCGGGTTGATGGTGGCAGAAGTGAAGATTTGGTGGAGTTTGCTATATTTTGTCAGTACTTTAAAGATGGACTTGCAGAGCACGATGTTTACTTTCTTCAAGCAGAAAGTGCTCAGTTAGACCTTTAATACAAAATGGTTTTAGATCTTTAGGGAATGTCTCCACATGTCCAGGTGCACATATGTGGGCACAAAGCAAGCGAAGCTGCCTGTGGCAGGCACAGAAAGACCCTCCATGTGGATGCCCTCATCCAGACTGAGGTTCTGCCTTCATGTAGGTGGCTGCCAGGTTTTAGGGCAAAATGGCACACCAAGCTGGTCAGGGAAGAGCCTAAGTGGGACTCATATGCCTAAGCAGCTCAGATGCTTTTTGGAAAACCCACACCTTATTTATGTTTATCCTCATGCAAAAAGTACAAAGATCAGCCCTATACTTTTCACACAGGAAACATGAACAATCTCTATCAATAGCTGTATCTAGGTAACAGAATCTATATTCATAATACGAAAACAATCTTCAACCACAATGCTTGTGTTTTGTAATGTGGCTTATTTTATGTCATGATTCCCCTTATTTTTTTTAATTGTCAATATTTTTATCATGTTTTCTCTTTTAGTAAACTTCAAGCTGAAACTATTGCTATGGTCAGATGTGTGAAATTACAACTCACTGTTGCATAGGCGCTTCCCCTTCTGACTTTCAGATCCAATGCTCGCAGCTGCCAAGGCTCAAGCAGTTCCTGCTGAGCCCAGCCCAGCTGCCTGTTCTCAGAAGCTCAGGACTACAATAGCACCCGTGCAGCTACCTGCATGCTCAGAAATCCAGCTGGAAATCCTTCCTGCTTTATCCTTGCTGATTCCTGGACATGTAAAGGCAACTCCTTAGGAATCTAACAAACAAAACAGTCTAGCAATCTAAAGATGTATCTAATACCCTCCTAAAACTGCAAGTGCTATTGAAGTGAGGCCAATCCTTTAGAAGAAACACACGTAAAGAGTCAGGAAGCTCCATGATGACATTTTCACATGCAGAGCTCTGCCTGCAGCCGCACTGAAACCACGGTGTTTCAGTACTCACACATTTGCTAGCACCTTCAAAAAGTTCATCTGCAGCACTGGCACTTCTAACCAGCCCAATTATCTCTGCTTATTCAACAATGAAAAACACAGTCTCCTACAAATGGCCTGCACAGAAAAAATGAAGATCCTAGGAGACGAAAAACACAGCAAGTGCAACTTGGATCTTACTCGAGAACCCCACACAGATGAGTAAAGCAAGGAGGATACAGCCCCTTGGTTTAGCAAATAGGGACTAGAAACATGTCCAGTCCTGATCCTCAGGACTATGTGATACCACTTCTTGTAGACCCAGGGCAAAGAAAAAAGCATTCTCTCCCCCCGACCTTCTCCTCTAGGATAAGGGCTGGAGCTGCCAAGAATCAGGACTTTACAGGGAGATGCAACCGGATCAAAAACACAAATCAGGCTTTGCAAAGACAAGTTACAGCTTTCCCAGGACATGGTGTTATTAGACAAATAAACAGGTATGAACTGTAGTACACTTCCAAAAGCAAGGTTTTATTCATAGCGACCTTTGGAATTTCACTGCCTGTTTGGGGCCTGGCTTGCCAAAACACTGTGACAGCACGGGCAGGATCCACGAAGAGAGGGAGGGAGGGAGCCCTTCAGAGGGAAGTGCGATAGCATCAGCAGAGGAGCTCAGTTACACAAAAGGAGAGGTGGGGCCGAACCACAACTTGTGACTCGCACCAAGGCTTTCCCAGAGCTCACACCTGAAGGGGACGGCGCTGACGCTGGGCCACCGGGAACAGGCGGCAGCTTCTCAGCACTCCCCACAGGAGCTTCCCAGCACTCCCCACAGGAGCGGCAACAGGAATGGGAAGGAGCGGGCAGGGCAGCAGGGCGGGCTCACCAGAGTGCGTCCTGAGGTGTCCTGTGAGGGCGTCCCTCCGCCGGCACGCATAGCTGCAGAAGGGACATTTGAACGGTTTCTCCCCAGAGTGCAACTTGATGTGCCTCAGCAGGTTTCCCTTCTGGGTAAAAGAAGCTCCACACTGGTTACAGTGGAAGGGGCGTTCACCTAGAAGAGCAAATGGGAGGGAAAGAGCTGTCAAAACTGTCAGGAGATGCATGAAGCCCCTGTCCCACCCCTGGCAATGGTGCTGTTCTGCACCGGCAGGCTCCACGCTCATCCCCGGGGGGCTGGAGGGCCTGTCCCTGCTAGGGCAGGCAAAGCTTCCAGCAGGGATTTGGGGCACTTCCCTTCTGCAGCATCAGCTCGAGGTGGCTAAAGCAGCCCAATTTTCATGAAGGTCTGAACCTCAGAGGTTCTATCCTTCATAAAAGAGATGTGTTCAAAATTTAGATCCAGACCTGTGGTTTTGTGGTATTTATTTCTATGGTTTGGCACTTATTTTTAGTACAGGTCCAATCCATGTAAGTATTCAGAATCGATCACAACAATTTGTCTTGGACAGGCAACGAGGTCTTTGCTTTATCCCAAACCTTTTGCTTACATTACATTTTAACTCAAAACCCTTTGGTAAAGGGTGCTTGGAATCGCTAGAGTGGTGTAAAGAGATTTGATGCAAATGAGGCCAACAAAAGTCAGGAAAAAGGGAGAAATAAGGAAATTTGTGTTCTCCATAAAACTAATTCGAGACTTCTTTGAAGCAAAACAATTCAGGCTGTCTCCTTTTTTATTTAACAGAAACTCCATTGCTTACCTTCCACCTTCACTCCATACATTCACACACATACATATAAAAATTAACTTAATGTCAAATGTCCGTATTTGCCTGGATGGCTGGGACTAGGAGAGCAACAAAACACCCCATTTTTATTTATGGAAATAAAAAACAATCAAACCCTGACACCATTTGCTAAGGACACTCAGCCTTTCTCAGTGTTTTGGGGAACACATTCAGCCCCAAGCACGTCCTTACATCCTAGCTAAGATGGTGCAAGTCAGCGAGGGCACCTCTCACACTGGCCCTTTGCTCACGTGCCTTTAGAGACACCAATATGTTTTTACCAGCTAGCACCTTAACACAACAAGGCTCTTGCACATCAGATTTCACGTGCTTAGCACTCATTCATTTCTTGAGCATATCATCTGTTACAGAGCATTGGGTATATTATAGTGGGGTGTTCTGAGGATGGATTCGCTACCCTGCAGCACAGCTCTCCTGAAAAATTGCCATTCTGCTATCTGCCACATCTCCTCAAAGAGTCCTGCAATTGCCTTAAAATGATCACACTCCTGCTGGACAAAATTAATGGGACGCTTTTATCAAAAGCGGTTCAAATGCCTAGCGTCAACTCGCGCATATGTCTCCAGTTGGATGGAAGGAGAGGGAGGAGGACTCCTCGAAGTTCACAGCCCACGCACATGTCCTCTAGCAGCCCTTGCTTTGCTGGTGTCGCTGCAGGAGCGGCAGATGGGAACGAGGGCCGGACCCCGTGCCGTATCTGTGCGGCTCCATGTGTGCTAGCTGGAACAGCCACCTCCCAAACCACTGCAGAGGCACCGAGGAACATGCCAGGGCTCCTACAACCTTCCCAAGAACACCAAGGAGCCCAAAGAGCAAATTGGGGCACTAACCTCTTTCCAGTAAGCCCAACGAGAGCTCACAGGAATTGATAGAAGAGTTTGTGGTTTTCTTTGTAAAGTTTCACACCACGCTCTGAGGACCCGACCAGCCACTACCACCATCTTCTGTAGCCTTCTCAAATGCCCATGGCTGAGATTACCAGGCAGAGTTTGCCCCGGGAAAAAAAAAAAATGTGTTTTTCTTTTCTGTTTTACTTTCACCACCCGAGCGAAGAGGCAGCAGCTCTTCCTTTCACACGTTTCTCAGTATTCAGGAATGATTGCTTCAGTTTCAGGATGACAACATAAAAGGCAGCAGCGAGTTTCTTATCGAGGCTAAAGCCTTTTACTCCCTAAAGCCATGTTTAAAGTGGAGCAGTCCATGTACCTTGCCCACCCATCCCCAGCTTCCCTCTGCTATTCTCGGAGGCCACACTGGAGTGCATAGAATTCCTCAATCCACTGGAGCTGAAGGGATGCTGAAAATATCCAGCCAGGACCTCAAATGGCTCCCTCCTTGCCACAGACACGACCCGGCCATTTTACCTTAACTGCTCTGATACTCTATCTGTTTAAAATCAGCGTGAACTTCTGTTTCCTACTGGTTTAAATCAGGTTAAATAACTCTTTTGAGCTGTTTATTATACTCATGCTCCGGCTCCCGTTTCCTGCCACTAGTTTGAACTGCAGGCCTCCGGGGCGGCCATTCATTTTAGTCTCACGTTCGCGCTACGGATCAACAGCTCCTCCGCGCAGCCCAGTCCGTCTGCGAGGCCGCTACCCGATGGAGGGACGCTCATAAAAAGCCAGGCCTGATGAGCAAGAGGAGGTGGCTGCTTTGCCACGGACCCGCTGCCCACGCGGGCCCCGCTGAACCGGCCTCCGGAGCAGCTCCGCTGCCTGTCCCCCTCTCCCTTCCCCTGCTCCCCTTTCCTGGTAGGGCTCTCGGCAGTTCCCTGGTACTGTCGCTTCCGAATATTCAACACCCTCCGCTCACGCTTCTGAGAAAGCAGCAACTTGACTGCAACAGAGCAGTGGTAAATACAGCCCAGTGAGCCCTGCACCATGTCTAGCTGCACGTGTATTTACCTTTGGACGCTATCCGCTGACAGTTTTATTCAAATACAGACTCCTTTTAGGAAGGACATGTACTTAAGGGTGAGCAAGCAAGCTTTTTAACACCAGACTCTAGAAATAAATGCATCAGTGTCAAATATTTTTAATCTGCTTCAAGTATTAAAGCTTTTCTCTATTTTCAAGCTAAAGCAGGGCAGGAAAATCTCAAAGCCAGCACGATTAAAAGGAAACAAAAACGCTGAGTGGGGAAAGGCGAAGGTACAGCTAACCAAACAAGAAAGATGTTTCTTTCCAGCTCCAGATTTGAGATCTCAAGTCAGACAAAGCCAGGAATGCCTGGAAGTACTGTTCCCAGCAAGGAGAATTTAATTATATAAAGTTACTTGAGGAACGGACAGGGCAAGCTAAGCCAGAGCTGCACAGTATTATCTTTCCTAAAGGCTTAGGGACAGGGGCTTGCGCCAGGGAATGGCTCTGTTAATTTAAAAAAAACATTGCAGGCTTTTACAGTTTTGTAGTTAAATAAACTATTAACAGGTTTGATTTCAAATATTTACAACCAAGTTACAGTAAAATCCCGCTGAAACTTCCAAATTCATTGCTTAACATGCATCCATTACAGCTATTTCTTCTCCACAGAGAGCAGCAGTGAAACACTGCAGTTATTTAGACGCATTAGGATCTAAACTACACAAGTGCACTCGCTGCCTTGCAAGCAAACAGCAAGATGAAAAGTCAAGTGGTCCTAAGGAGTCTGGGGTATTAACAAGGCACGGTCCTTTCAGAGGAACTGCAGAGTGGGAGAACTGGTAGTAAAGGAGACCAGCACATGTTGATACATCCCAAGACCAGGAGAACAAACTTACTGGCTTCCTACTCTCAAGCTCCCCATCTCACTGTGTTTTGCACCGCATCTTGCCCCTTGGTGCTCGCTGCCCACCCTGGCACAGAAGCACCGCAACGAGGTTTCGCTGAGTTACTCTCCTCTGCAAAATACAGCCCTGGCGTTTCTGCTGCATCTGAACACCACTTCAGCTGGCGACCACGAGTACATCCCAGGGCTGTTCGAGTGTGTTTAAGCTAGAGTCGATCCCAAGTCGCTAGCAAAGTATTTGGGAAAAAATTCAAAACTTTCCAAAGAGAGCTGAAGTACTTTAAGTTTTCCCTATTGTTCCCTATGCATTTTCTTATCAAAAGTGTTAGGGCATTTTCTCCAGCCAGAAATCTTTAATGAAAAGTTTGGCAAAGGGAGAACGATTCTCAATCTCACGTGTTGTTTGAAGCACATTATGCCCACAGAGCTAAATAAGATTTCCATTTCCATAACTCTTGTCTCCTAACGTTTGTCCCACTGAACTCAATTGGAGTTACTTCACAGGTCATTTTCATCAATAGCAAAGCCTGTTTATTGCTGCATCAGTGTTCAAGGCCCTTCATGTGAACATTTTAATTAGTTAAAATTGCCTCATCCCAGGGCACACACGAAGAGCTGGGGCACTAATACATGGGCAAGCAAGGAGCAGCAAAGTGCCAGACAAAATGGGGAGCAGCAGGAGTTGCTCCATTTCTCTTGGATTTTCTGGACTATCTAGTCTATGTTCTTAGTGTTCTGCTAGACTCACGAGTCTACTAGACTCATCACTGCCCTGCACTCAAAAGTGGTGGTTTTACTTGTGTCTTGTTGAGAAAGTCCTCGCTACAAAATAGTGGTGACAAATCTCATTAGAAATTCCTGGGAAATCTTGGGCGATTTCCAAGTGTCCCCTGTATTTATAAGCATAGTCTTTAAAAGAGAGCAAACCCTTGAGTGAATGTGCAAAACTGCCAGAAGGGCTTAGCTTCTGAGTACCAAGTACCAAAAAAAATGCACCTTTCTCTTGAGAGCAGCTTTGAAAATTTAGGCTCTTCCTCCTTATCTTAAATAGGAAAATCAGGCTTTTAGAAAAATTAGACAATTTATTTAGGAAGCAAGGAGAAAATACCACATTTCAAAATTTGGCACTATAGTTTGATTCAGTGCAATTCATATTGCAAGAGTTAGAACTCTGCACTAGGCTCCAAATTACAAGTCAAACCAAATAAAACTTTTCTCCTAGAGCAATAAGACAGTGGAGTCAATTGCAATGTGTTAATAACGACCATTTGTGTAAATTCATTCCTAGTTAAGCACAAAGATCTGAGAAGCATTATTGTTTCTTTCCTCACTGTCCCCAAATCCTGAAGTCTCCAGGAAGAAACACATATATACCATTTGGAGTTACGGCCTTGCATAGGTGCAACGACAGTGCAATCCACTTTAAAGCAGAACTTGGAAAATTTCCTCCCTGGCAGATGATGCATCTCTCCATGACCTCACAGCACCAAGATGCATGTGAAATCTTGGAAAGCACAGATCCAAGGTGCTCCTAAAGTTGGCACCCCAGGAAAGAGCGAGATAGGGTGAGCAATAATCACCAGAGCTCCTTTTTTGGAGACCTACTGAATTACTGACCTTAACTTCTTTCTCTCCCCTTCCCTCAATCCTCCCTGACACAAGTGCCTGGCATATCCCATGACAATATAAAGTGACTGGTCACCTCCAGCCATGACAAAAACACTGCTAACAATGCCACAACCTCAGGGCACGTGCTATGGAATAGCAACTTTGGCCCAAAGGAGAAGGGGAGAGCAAATGGGGCAAGCTGCGCTCCGACTGCACGCGGATGAGGAGAGCGGGGCAGGGCTCAGCTCCCCAAACTTGCCCATGGCAGGAAGGGGTGAAAGCGGCAGCCGGGCAGGACAGTGTCCCCGGGCCAGCTGCCCGGCCCCAGGCTCCCCGGGGCTGTGTGGCCAGGCTTCCCACAGGCCAGGCCTGCCCGGAGCAGGGCCAGGAAGCGGCCGCGATTTCGAAATGCTCCGCTTTGGAGGACAGCTCTGAGGATGTTAAAAATACTCCTCAAAAAGCACGGATGTGGAAATCCAAGCGAGCTGCTTCTGTGGACAGTGAAGCAGCAGCATGCATTAAAAAAAAAAAGAAAAAAAACAAGCAGGGGAAAAAAAAAACTCCCCCGCAAGATTTGCTGACTGGTTTGTGATTAGAGCACCAAGCTGCACGTTAAAAGGACTGCCTTTTCTATATGCTCGAGATCCTCTGTATAGAGCAATGCCTCTCAGCTCCTGCACTCAGAGGGGAAGAGAGGCATCGCTCTGCGAGGAGCTGCCGGCGGCCCCAAGGGAAAAGCTGCCCCTTATGTAACTCCTATAGACGCTGCTGCACATACAGACGTTTGTCCCTGCCTGCACACAGATGAGGTTTTGCTCTGTGCACTTGTATCTGGCGTGTTTTGTTTAAAAGGAAAAACGCAGCATGGCTATTTCCAAGATGCTGTAATTACTCCCTATCTCCGAAAAATGCAGTCCATTTAATTAAGTACCTACATCTAAATTTAGCACGTCTAATTTAGCCATTCGAGTTCAAGCGTGTGGACTCTGATGCACCTACAATACATATGCTCACATATATGCAAGTGCCAAGGAAAACTTTTGGGGAGGTTGAAGGCTGGGTGCTCAGTCTGTTACTTCCTCCCCTGCAGCACTGTCTTCCTAGGCAGGGCACAGCAAACTGGTCATCAACACTTGGGTTCTCCAGCCAATGCTTTTCCCCTGTTGTAACTGCTGTCTAAAGTCATGAACATATCATAAAGGACCCTGCAGTGCTTTGCATTATACATTTATGCTAAGTTACTATCAATACAACTTATATTCTGGGTATTACCTATGTAATATATATTTATCATTCCTCTGCTCAGTTCTATTGATTTCTTCCCCATCAACTGCACACTACTTGACTGCAAACTACTAGGTTTACATTGGGATTATACACAGGCTTTTCTTACCCTACCTTAAAACCCCGCTTTTCTTTCTATATCCTAGCAGATCTCACAGTCACCGTGAGAGCACAGACCTTCTCTCATCCTATTAAATAATATTGGAGAGAGATTAAAAAAAGAGATTAGCTTTCATTTGGTTCAAAAATATGGAGAACACAAACATCCCCTGAGGCTCCAATACAGAACCTGGTGCTTAACCTTAATAAGATTTAAGCATATGTCTTAAGTTAAGTATATATTGTAGCACTTTAAGTGACTTACATGTGCTCAAATCTCACGGAAGTTAAGCACATGCCTAAGCACTCTTTTGAATCAAAGGCTCTGCCACATAGACTCTACGATTTAGCAGTAGTGTCTTCTGGCAACATCTGTGCTGTTTTGCTGCTGGAAATCACCAATTTCACTTCCGCAGCAGCTAAGGTAACTATGTCCTAGAGCAGTTACCCCAGCTTGGGGTTTGTCATATTAGCTGAAACCCCCTTGAAATTCCCCGTTTTCTGGCCACGTGGTGCCAGAGTAGTAGAAGTTCTAACTAGTGGAGCTGAGCTCAGGAGGAGCCATCTCTAGAGGTGCACGCAAAGCAAAGGTTTGGTATTCCTCTTGAATTCTCAAATCCATAAGCCTTGTAAGCTATTTTGGCCTTCAGCCATTTGGAGTAATAATAGTAATAAATGATATGAGAAGGGAAGCATTAAAAACAGTGCCTGCTTGGCTGGGCACCATGCCAAAATATCGCCTGCTTGGCGAGGGAAGCGAATCCGAAACTCAGGAGGGCAGTTCAGGGGTGGTTTTCCCAACAGAGCTGCAACGCAACATGCACCAAGCAGACGCTGGCACGAGGATCACTGGCAAAGTGTGTCCTCCGTGGGGTTTGGTAAGGTAAAACATGGAGAGGCTCAATGTGAAGGATCAAAAACCTTGCACACGCACATACACACACACACACACACACACCCCAGAGCCCCATGCTGGAGATCTGCTCTCACCAGCTTGCTGCTGGTCAAGATCAGCGCAAAGGGCTGATTTCCAGGTTCGCATGCTGCTCTTAAGCGGCACAGGCTGGTAATCAACGCCAGGAGAGCACAGTGCTTGCCAGCAACCCCAAAAACAGGGAGAGAACCAAAACAGCACAATCCCCTCAGCCCTCCCCAGCCTCCTGCCACCCATGAATGAAAAGGGAAGAGAGAAGAGTGGTCAGGTAACATCAACATCAGATGCCACAGGCAGTCATCAGATTTGCTTTCAGCTGCTTACCAGTGTGGCTCCTTTTATGTACCATTAGCACATTGGGCCCAATGCAAACCATGCCACAGACGTCACATTTCAGTTTACCATTCGGAAGCCGGATTCCTCCCTCGCTCGAGAGCTCCTGGATCTTTCTGTTATCCATCATCTCATTATGGTCAGCAAGGGGCTCTTCCAGGCTGCTTCCTTCATCAAGAGCCCTGATCTCATCTTCATGACACAGGGGCTTCCTGTCAGATTCCTCATCACTTTGCATTTCTAGCTTTACTGAATTTGCTGAAATAAAAAACAATAGTAATTAAAAATGTGTATTTTCTAAGTTCCCAACTGCTAATAACATGACAAATTTTGACCATTGAAGCAAAATCTAGAGCTCGAAGTAACATGAGGGTCTCACTGCAGTGAGGGCAGCGCATTCACAAGTTACACATGGATCCTCTCTCAAAGCCTATTCCTCTCCTTTTTCTATTCCCTGTTTTCTCTATTTTACAGCTAAGAAACTAAGGCTGGCCGATACAGAGATCTGCCCAAAGTTGCAGAGCTTACACAGCAGGCTTGAAACAACTGAATACTTGTCCTTCCTTTCAAGGAGCCACCAAAGTCGAAAGAGCAGAGCACATCAGTGGGACACGGACCTGTATATCCCTCCTGCCTGATCTCTTCTGCCTTGTGTTAGGGCATGGGGCCATGGAAGTCTTCCAAAGAAAGAGCTCTGCACTAACACAGGCAGGGCACGGACACAGCCACTTCCCAAGCAGGACTGTGAGCAATGTCCGACCCTAAGGAAGCTCACAGGCCGAGTCAGAAGTCTCCCAAAGCCCACCACTCA
The DNA here is from genome assembly GCA_013398315.1 of Nothoprocta pentlandii. Lineage (NCBI taxonomy): Eukaryota > Metazoa > Chordata > Aves > Tinamiformes > Tinamidae > Nothoprocta > Nothoprocta pentlandii. Next base: position 699,332 of record VZSG01000321.1, read on the forward strand.
CACAGACAGGTTTCCCCTTGGAGGGAGAGAACCTCTGCTCAAGCCTCTGCTGCTTTTTTTGCTACCATCTTCTGATTCACATAAAGGGAAGGTTGCCAAGGCCAACAGAGCTGAGGTGAGATGTAACCTGCTGGATTATTCACACCAGCAAGGCACACACCACAGTGCCAAATCTTTCAGCTCAGCCTGTTGGGCTCACCTTGGACTTGCATGATCCCTAGGTCACAGCCCACATCTGTGATTAGCTTGTGGGATCAGCAAAGGCCTTTCAGGAAAACTCAAGGCAGCTTTTTCATGCAGTGCTATCAGCACAGGATACACGTAGGGACCAGGCACCCACATCTCAGTGCTTGGATGGCTGGTGCAAGCTGCTGTCCCCACAGCACACTCCCCATCCATATAGTCAGCCAGCAGACAAGCCCATGTGTCTGTCTCCCTAAGCCTTGATCCTGCTGAGGGGTTTTAAAGGGAGGCGATTCAGCCTCCACATCTAAGCAGCCTTTGACCTGTGCACTAAGGCCACGAGCCCGAGTGCTGCTCACGGCAGCAGATTTGGCTCAGAAACACGCGCCAGGCCCGGCCGGGTGCCCTGAATACCTTGGGGTGCCCCTTGACGAGTCCGAGAGCTACAAGTGACTGAGCGTCACCCCCATGTGGCCTCAACCAGCTCTCCTGCCAAAACCAGGAGAGCTGACCCCGGGCCACACTGCTCCCGAGCCACCACAAGGAGAGCCCAGCCAGACACAAGGGCACCAGAGAGGCGGCCAGGGCAAGAGGGGCAAGAGGCTGCTCCGGGACCACGGCCTCGCTCCAACGCCCTCGCAAGGCACTAACACAGCACGGGAGGCAACCTACTGCTCCAGCAAAGCCGGCGCGAGCAAGGATGCAGACAGCTCACTGCAAGCTAAGAGCAGCACAGGCTCTGTCATCGAGGCGTTCTGCAAGTACAAAACACCCCAGCACTTCCTTTACAGGAGGGAAATGATAGATTGTTGCCACAGAGATGCATTTATTGTTAAAAAAGGACAGGACGGCACAGGGAGCTCAGCTGTGCCTCGGCCACAACGTGTGCAGAGGGGCCGCTGTGCTGTCCTGGGGCAGGCGGCTGTTTGCACCTACATGCAGCGCCGTGGGGAGAGCACCAGTCCCAGGGACAGCGCTCGGCTCCTCACTGCCAACCTTGGGACACATGGTCCATGCTGGGAAACATGCAGAGCAAAACCACGTCTCCCACCTGAACCAGGGCATAAGAAGCTCTCATTTTTTCATGATTCTACCTGCTGCAAAAAGGGCAAAATACAGGTTTCTAAATAGTCTGCTCTGCGAGGGAACCACCACATCGACAAGGTGAAGGAGAAAGGCAGAATTTGGCCAACAAGAGAGTATTTGCATGGACACAGCCCATAAGGGAAGTAAACAGGAGGATTTGGAGGCACTGATTACTCCACGCCATGGAGTGTGTGTTCTTCACATGCCAACCTGAAGGCACAATGCTCCTCATAGCCAGGGAGAAGGACTTCCAGCAGGACCCCCCAAAAGGGAGCAAGAGCAGGAGCTCGGCCAGCTTTGTGTGCTGCAAGCAAGAAAACCATGCCCTAGGCCCATCGTCCTGCACGCAGAACATGTCTGAGATTTAGGGACAATTTTAGAGCTGAAGAATGACAGTTCCTTCTAATAATAGCAGCCTTTGGGGGTATTTCGTAAGTCTGAGAGTGAAGCCCAAACAAATGGTTTGCAGTCTGCAGCAGGATTCAATACACTTGGCCACACGAGTAACTAGAGCAGGGACAGGAATAGAGCTCTGAGAGCTCTGCTCTCCGCACACAAAACCCTTGGTCACCACCACAAGACTGTGCATTATCCTTGCACAGTAAGGCACAAAATACCCCAAAAACCTCACACCAATTGTGTGTATTTACAAATACTCACAAGAGAGACAGAAAGCTTGCACTCTACATATCTCCTTACATGTCTTGCATAATTTTCGGTCTCACTCGCTTTGACGTGAAATAACAAACGCTTGACTGTGAGGAGTGCAGAGCACCCCTAGGTCCCCATGAGGTCTGTGCAACTCAGGTTGCCGAGCACCTATAGAAGGAAGGGCCTAAGAGCTTATACATCTTCAGCAATGTGTCAGCCGCCCTGCAATGTGGGGCAGGCTGTTAATTCCCTGCCCTTCCCGCACCCTTTCACGGGCACCGCAGAAGCCTCCGCGGCTCCCATTGCTGCAGAGGTTCCCTCCGGCTGGGGCTCGTTGCAGTCTCCGAGGAAGGGAACGTGGGTGCTGCAGGGACCACCTCAGCTCTGCACCACGGCTTTGCTGAGCAGGTCACCTCTGCTGCCAGTATCAGCCTGCCGCACATATAGGGCCCATACAGCAGCCCGCACACAAGCACGCGCTTAAATCACACGCAGTTTATTCTCTCTGTTCTCAACTGGCCTTTGAAACTACACTCATTGTATGGAACTGTTTCCATCTACAACCACAGGCTTACAGAGAATAATGAACTTTGCTACAGAGAAAAGAGAAGCATTAAGGGATGTTTGTGGCGACCCTTCATCATGTACGGTCTCCACATCAAAATTTCACCCCAGGTTCCCTTGCCTCTCTTATTCACGTGCTTGCTAAAAGCGGCAGGTTTTCTCATTCCTTGAGAAAGCAAAGCATAAAGTAGTAAACTGACTTTTTTTTAATTAAAGTTTTTGGCATTTCCCCTCCTCCTAAAAAAAAAAAACACAGGGAGATATAGCAGGGACAAACTGCAATCCAGCACACTGCAAAAGCATGAACTTGAAGTGAAACATTTCCCTCCCACCCCCATAGTATCCCTACTTTTTCCCACTCCGTATCATACGGCACCTCCTGCTCGTAACTGCACCTTGCGGAAAAAGAGCTCGGCAGCCACAAAAGCTTCCACCTATGCACGACAAGCTAATGAGACATATTTAATAGACCACACGGCAATTTTTCTTCCCTTTCTTCTCCATAGCATCAGCCAGCCGATCCTGAATCACACTTTATTCTGAGTGGCCAAATTGAAAACAATTATTGTTAATGCCTCATAAGTGCTAATTAATCTGCAATTCCCTATTAAACAGCATTTTGGCAAGTCTTCAGCACCAAAATATTTTCTTCACCCACAGATTAGAGCTGCTACAAACCAGAAGATAGATGATCCACCATAGAAAAATATGCCCAGTATTTCGTCCGCTGCAATAGAAATTTGTTTCTCTCAAAAGTGAGACAGAAAAAAAGAAACCCTTCATCATTTATTGAGGGACATGATAGGCTAGAAAGTATGGCCCTCTACTTGCTTTCTGTGGGGAGAAGCAGCAAGTTTGAGGGCAGTTCTCACCCTGGAGCAGGACCCTCCTGTGCAGCAGCGGGGGACAGGCGGCAGGGCCATGTCCCCCTGTCTCCTCCGCTGTCTGCCATCCTGGGTCACTGCTTACTTGGTCTGTGGCCTCAGAGAGCCGGGCTGGTGCTCTCACCGAGGGTTTGTGGTCTCCAGCTGGAGAGGAGCTTTTCCTGGCAGTGGCCACACACACCACCGCGCTGCTCCCGCTGCTCCGGAGTGAGCAGAGCCCTCAGCGCTCCCTGCCTCTTCCCTACGCTCCCTGCCTCTTCCCCGCTCCTCTCCCCGTGCCCGCGAGGAATACCGAGCGCTGGTCGGGCTTCACAGGCTCATCCTTGAGGAGGCCAAAGTCAAACCTGCCGCCCCCGAAGAGCCTTGAGGTGGCTCTGTGGGCAAACGCGGCCAGGGACGTTTGCCGTCAACACGGACACGCAGCCCAAAGCAGGAGGCTGACAGCACCATGGCTCTTCCAGGATCCACGGACAGGTTCCCTTTCCAAAAAAACACTATAACACAGCACCCGGAGCCCTATTTACCTCAGTTTCCACATGTGCAAAGAAATCAAAGATATTTAACTGCCTTTCAGGAAAGCGAGACTGAGCAGTAACTACAGCAACACGGCGACAGGCAGCTACAGCACAACCTCCCGCATAACACCCTGCCAATGGTCACTGACACCGGCTATTTTCATCACAAGCTTCTCCCAGGCACTGGATTAATGACACAGCTAACGGCCAGCTAAAGACAAACACAAGAGGAACCAAATTCTTCCAAGCATTGCACCTGGGTACCTAGTCATTGAACTGCAGCACTCAGGCACCGGCCCCATTTTCCACCCTAGCAAAAGCACCTGGCAGCGGTGAGCAGAAGACACTTAATGCCAAGAGCAGGGCCACCAATGTGACAGTGTCTGGTAAAACCTGTCGTGGGTGTTGGGGGCAGTGGGGCCTCTCCTGGCCCAGCTGGTTTGGAAGCCCCAAGGTGAGGAGGGCAAGCGGAGCCAACGCTGCGGCGCTGCCTCGTGTTTGCTCTCCGAGCACTCGGAGCAGAAAGGGCCCTTGAGGAGGGTGTTTACACCACTCCAAGAGTGTAGCAAGCCTCTAATGCAAGTGTAAATACATGTCGCTCCCGGAGCGATGCAAAGGGTCTTGGTGAAATGAAACTTCTCCTCTATATTCTGTCATCAATGGTAAATTTGGCTCTTAACTAATGAGACTTTCAAATCTTTTTTGGCTTAATCAGTAGTTATTAAACATATAAACATTTAATCGTCCTTTTTTAAAAACGCATGAGCACAAGGGGTGCGAATGCCAGCTGGGCAGAGGCAAAACCAAGCAAGGAATCTGCTCCATAGTTACCTCAGCAGGAGACAACATCACTCAGCAAAAGGGTCAGCATTAAAAAGCAAATTGACTGGAAACTGTGCTCAGCTCCAAGAAATGAGCCGGCCTCTCCTCCTTTGTGCCACCTTGGTGCAAAAATTCCCAAGACGCATAGGCAGGATGCTGAGGAATACGGAAAGTCAGGTCAGCTCAGAAGGACAAAGCCAAGTTCTTCAGTATATATAACCACAATGCCAGTGAGAAATGGAATAGTTTCAGTGACACCAAAGGTCAACACCACCCAAAGGGCAATTTAAATGGAAACTGTTTCAGTTTGGGGTTAGAAAGGTGTATTTCCAGACCGCTTGCACAGATTGAAGCTTTCTGGAGGCTCAGAGACAAGCAAAGCTCTATCTGCATGGAACAAAAGGGGGTGAATGTCACCTCCCAAGGAAGGGGAATTACCCAACTCTTTTGTCAAGTCAAGTGAAAAAAACCCTCCTAAACGGGGCCTCTTACATCACACCCATGGACACCCCCAATGCTGGGTGTCAGATCTCTCCAATAGTTGTTGAGGAGGCTACCGAGTGTCGTAGGTGGTGACACTACGCTGCCATATGGACTTCTGCAGAGTTATGCCCTTTCCTAACAGATACATGAAGCCAAATACTTTAGTGCTAAGAAAGAGAAAAAGAAAGTGATTTAGAGGTGTTATGCAGAGGTCTTCTCAGCACACTCCAAATGAAATTCTTCAAGCATGCCTACATGGAGTGGTTAATATTCCAGAAATTCAGTGAGGAATGATCAGTCTATTTAGGTTTTCCTAAAAATTTTAGTTTTCCCATTGAAGAATCTCAGTTTAAGCCTACTTCCTCTGGAAGTTATTCAAAGTCTTGCTAAAAGCAACAGAGTACTTATTTTGTGTCATCTTCTGGTGTTGCCTTGGGAGCGTAGATCAATAGGTCTCTTGCACCCTAGTTCAATTCCAATTGCGACAGCCTAAGACCATCTTCAGCCAGGTTTTAGTTGACAAACTGCAGTTGCTGATCCCTGTTCCCTACCCCTAACCTTGCCGATCCTTTCTACTAGTGGGTCTGGGTGGAAAACTAATCCAACTGGAAACCAACCCTGCTGAGGAATCTCAACCATTCTGGGCCGGATCAGGCCCCTGACCTGCCTGTGCTGTCACAAGAACGGCAGTGTTGAAACAAGCAGGGGCCAGGGGAGGATGGGGACACAGCACCTGCGTTCAGACCAGCTCGGGCTGATGTGCAAAGGCCCCCTCAATTTCACTGAATGCCTTCAGTAGCAACATTTTTCAAATGCCGGGCTTTTTCTCCCAACCCAGGTGTCCATTGCCAGGCACAAGGAATGAGGACTGTGGTAGAGAAACCTGTGGAACAACTTCTACACTGAAAAGACTATACAAGCTTATACAAATACTCAAACTGAAAGGAGCAGAGTTACAATTGGAAGGGCTCAGATTTAAGCAAACAACGTCCTGAGTGCAGCATTAAGACCTGACATATCTGCTCTATCACAGGATGAAATTCTGGGCTGGGTTCAGTAAGAAGCCTGCTGAGGTCCAAAGGCTGAGACAGCAGATAAGGATTTGCCCCAAATGCCTATAGTTTAGGGACGACTGTTTGCTCACCACAAATGACCCCCCTGTACCTCCCATCCAGCAACAGCAGGAACTCTACACTGAATATGTATGACTGCTCAGTGTTGCAGGATCCCTCTCCAGAAGAACCTCAGGCCATATTTCAACCACAAATGCATGCATGTAACTTGTATTTAGCGTGAGCCATATATTCATATCCCAGGGTAAGAAGTTCCCATGACCCATCCTCCTCCTGTACTTACAAAGCAATTAGGTTGCAATAAATACTGTGTTCACCATAATACAAAGCTTCTGCCCTGTCTATAAGTGCAAGGCAGAGCTTCCTTACCCCAACATCCCTCAGCTCACGAGAAACATCAGCACTTTGCAGAGCAAAAGAGGAGCAGAAGGAAGAGGCACCTGCCTCCCAGCTGCTCTTTCCTTCACAGATGCTCAAGGCCAGGCCAGATATTAGGCTTGCAGCCATGGCTGATGTTTCTCTAAGGTCAAGTAAATGGGAATTATTGTAGAGGCTTCTCTCTCTCTCCCTCTCCCTCCCTCTCCCTCTCTCTTCCTGCTTGTCATGTTTTGGCAGGGTGAGAAGGAGAAAGTTTTTCCACCTTCCTCTCCTCTTCGCTAGCATGAAACAATTTCTTTGGACAAACTTCATCTAGCAAACACTGTGCCCTTCTGCAACCCCCAGCACCCCTCGCCATCTCTCCCACTGCTGCTGCGCTCTGACATCGTGGACAATTTCTGCCTTTGTCCTAATGGCTTTAGCTTTGCACAGGGAAGGGCAGAGACAACCCTGCTTTACAGTAAGACCAGATTTTTTCATGGCTGGTTCAAAGTTTATGGCTGGAGCAGAAGATACATTCACTCACTGAGCAGTGACACAACTGACACCTCCGCACAGACCCGCTCAGAGGCTGCTGTGAGATTTGTATGGAATCCAGTGTCGGAATTTTGTAATCGAAAATGCTGACAAACTGTAGCGATGCAAGGACAGTCTCTTTTCTCTTAAATAAAAAAGTGAATTATTTAAGCGACCAAAATCTCACTGCCTCTCCATTCTCAACTCTGCTTCTTTAAAAAGGGCACTACTTCCTAAAATACCTTCCAACATACACATAGAGCAGTAATTAGATCAGCAACAATTATTCCATTTATAAAGAACTTGCCATCAGGAATCGGCCTTATATTTGAGAAGACACCTAAATCCTTTGGAGCATAGGGAATCACTCCCTGGGTTGGAACCAAGCTTTTTTTTTTTTTTCCTCCTTCCCCCTCTGTATTGTCTTTCTTTGCCACTGTATTTCCAGCACTAGAGACATTATCTTAAACAACTGAGGGGCTTTCATTATGTATTTTTTACCCTCTGCACCATTCACAGCTTTCAGGAAAAGATTTATTTATTTCTAATGATATAAACTTTAACTCAGCTTAACACAGCCTGACCTAGCTGTGTTCTCCTGCTGTAAGGGAGGCCCCTCCTCTGACTCATCAGCCCTTGGAAAATTATAGGATAAGCTCCTGTCACTGAAATATTTTCTTCGTCACTAAATTGCAGAAAGGAGATTAAGGGAGAAACCTGCTCCTTGTCTGCGTGTATGTGACTCAAAGCCCTGTCGGCACCTCAGGAGGCAGGTAGGTGAGTGAAGGGAATGGGCAGATCCCCCGAACACTCCAGGAAAATCCAGGGGAACCAGATCCCCTTGCAGCTTGGGCCCCTCTCCGTGTTTGGGTATATGACTTCTTGCCATGCATATCACAAGGGCATTACTGTATTAGTCCCTACTTTGGTTAAAAAGAAAGCTTTGCCTAACCATAGCGTGACTGGAAAAAGCTCAATGAAAACTCCTAAAAGCCAGCAGTAAATGTTGAGCTCTGCCAGCACAGTGCTGCTTTGAGACCTCTTTTTTCACTTGAGATAAATAAAAGAAGGTGCATTTCCCTTGTATTTGTCCCTTTAGTAGCCAGTGGGCACCAGGATTTGCGGATCTGGGATGCAGAGAGCCACATTCCCTGTCCTAACACCCCATCGGTACCACACACAGTGCAGTCAGGCTCCAAGCACAGAGCTCCCTTGCACCCACAGATGCTTAGCAGGAACTATTCCCAAAAACAAAACCTATCCCAAAAGGTACAGCACAAGGATGGCAGAATCTGATATAGTCCCTCAGCTTTTCCAAATACAAAGGAAAAACAAAACCAAAAAACACAACAAAAAACCCACTATTTTCTATCCACTCTCCCCTTTCAAAAGCCCTTTCAAGGATCTCAATCTGTTTAAGCCCAAAACTTAACGTACTAAAAATGGGGGAGGGCATCTACGGTGCCTCGTTCCCACAACTTAAAACACACCAGCTATTAAAGCAGCAAGATATTTAAATGACTATTCATTCTGATGTTTTTTTAATTTTTTTTTTAAAGAAATGCTAGGCTTTCACCTGTATCATTATTATGTAGGCAGCGACAGATGGCAATGGAAAAATATAAAATAACTCTTAGAGTATTAACTTTTTTTTCAGTACCGTATGTGTCAGATTCTTTAGCATAAATAAATGGCATTACACAGTCTCATTAAATCTATACATCTGTGTAGTAACTTGCAATTTATGGATATTTTCTGACACAATGTTCAAACCAACAGGTTTAGCTCACATGTTTCTTTTCTCACCATGCCGTCTCTAAGTCACCAGAAAAGCAAACAAAAGCAAAACCCTACAGTAAATATTCCTGAGGAATTCAAAGAGAAGATTTGCTATTCATCATCTACACGTATTGAAGAGAAGGAGAAGGAAAGAGGGCGGTGGAAAGAAGGGGCAGGAGAGAGGTGGCAAGCCAACCAGACCACTAGATAGGTAAAAGCCCACCTAGCCTGCAGGTAAAAGTGTTTCTTGAGTTTGAATTAAAGCAAAGGCAAGTACAGAGAAAGAGGAGGAAGATCTTCTTGTCAGGGACCTGATAACTTGATGCGTGCGCCCTATGCCAAGCTGCATCTGACACCCTTCATGGATGCAACACATTCCCACTGGAAATCTGAAGTCTGGCAAGAGCAGCAACTTCAACCTTTTGTCTCCCTTGGTAAAGGATCTGCTGGAAGCTATTTATGCACTGGCTCCTTTCCTCTAGGAGGAGCTGGTATCTCTGCCTATAATTAAGACTGCTTGACACTTCCTACGATAAGGCCCTGTTTTTCACTTGCTTATCCTTTTGCCAGAGCCAATTTAGGCTGAATTTTTAGGCATTATTTGAATTCTTGGGTGCGAAGTCGCAATCAAAACAGTTCAAGTGGTTCTGAGAAGGTTGGAGAAAACAACATCACCCCTTCTTGTGCTCACAACAGTCGATCCATGACCAAGAGGAGGAACAAAACCTGCTTTTCTACCCATTGGTACCGCAGACCCTCCTATGTGCTCTTGCCTCGCAGCAATCCCAGCTTGGCCAAACAGAACGACTCACATCTGAGCTTGCCTTGCTTTGGTTTTGAGGATGGGCCACGTGCATTTAAAAATGATTACTCACTGCAATGAAAAAGTTTAAAAAAAAAAAGGAAAGAATTTGGCATCCTAAGAGCCTCACTTACGCACTCTTTAAAGTGCATAATTCCATCACTGTACTGTACATAGCACACAATCTCCGAGGAGTAATTATCCATGGATTGGAAGCCAGTGTGAATATACACACAGTCAGTCAATACAATGCTGTGCTTGCTGCCGCTGCCTCTTTTTTTTTTTAATCAATTTTAATTGTTGTGGATCTATTTCGGCTAATAAAAGAGAGTGAACCGATTCTGGTCGGATAGATTTCTGGATACGGAAAATGAGCGAGCAAAACATGTGAAAGTACTTACTGTATTACCAGAAATATTTATAAATGGCTCTTCCCTCCCTCAGCTGGCAGAATATCAAAGCACTGAGGAAGCAGCACGGATGGCTTCTGAAGGGATGGAGAATGAAAAGTCCACTCCACCATCAACCTGAGGGAGCAGCGTCACGGGGCTCCATCAGAAGCCCAGACTGGAACTGCTCTAACAGTAAAACCTTGTCAAAGGGCTAACCTGATTCTCAGCACAAACAGCATTAGGAGGGATAACAAGCGAGTCTCTACGGGGGAAAAAATTCAACGTCTCTATTGGCTTATGACAAGGTCTGAGAAGGAGGCTCAAGGTTTTTGTAATTCAGATGAGACGTCCAGGACAAGGAGTCATTCCAACCGAGCACCATCATATCCCATGAGTGCTGGATGCAGACAGGCCAAGACCAACCTAGACTCTTAGGGCTTGGCAGCAGCACAATGTCCTCTATGATGCACATCACCACCATGGGACACTAGGTACATTTACATGAGCAACACAGCACGGGAAACAAGTCCATTTTCACACGAGAGCCAGAAGCAGGCACACCAATTCCCAAGGTAGCTTGTACACTTGAAAATGCCCGGGGGTCCTGAATCAGGGCGGTACTGAAGGAATCGTCGGTCCTCAACGTGAAAGTCAACAGGACTTTGGTACACGCACAGCTAATTACATGAATTCATGGCTGGGCCGAGCAGGCATGTTCCAGCTCACAAAAGCCATGAAAGGACACGGGGCAGGAAGAACGAAAAGCCTTGAGGAAAGGATTAGCGGTGTCACAAGTTAAACATCTCCTCCCTGATGACATACAGGATCGGGTCAGCTGTGCAGACAGGCGAGAACTCGGTAGCGTGAAGTCACAAACGGTACCGGCTGCTTCAACTACAGCACGGAGCAGTATTTTAGATAACAAACAAGGGATACTCATGCACAATAAGAGATACTTTAACACCTTCCCTGTATATGAGCAAGGGATGTTTCAGGGTTTGACTGTACATCATTTCTATGCCAGATCCCCTCCACAACTGTTTTAACTTACATAGCAGATTTAGGGGGAGGAAATAACAATACGTTTCTCCCTACAGTCAGACTCGGGAACCTTGCAACTCTTGCTTTACAGTTATAAAAATCATAATCTAGGTGGGCTATAACCGAATAGTGATACAAGGACATTAAGTCTACTGAATTACAACAAATAACATGAAAGGACCTGAGTGATAACTCTACCCTATTCATTTTACAATAATTAATAGGCATTTGGTGATGACATGAACACATTTCAGTTAAAGGGTACACAGATACCTACTACTGGTTATGACCAGCCTTGGTCTTTATAAAAAATAATCACAGAATGCATTATTCTTAAAATTGTCTTAAGCCACACTAAATATCCAAGTTCCTCAGGTCATTATGTCTTCTCCTAAGTACAGGAAATATCAAGAATTTACAGTAGGTCATTTGGGTACCCTCGCTCACAGCAAGCAGTTCAGTGCCTGCTGAAATAATTGCCAGCCAAGGAAGAGATAAAGATATAAAACAAATTTATTGGCTGTCTAGCAGACTTTACATTCAATTTGCTCTTGTCACATTCTTATCAAGTGTATGTGCCTGCACAATTCCAGCTGCAAAGGTTACAACCAGCACCCTGTCAGATTCAACTACCTCGGTGCCAAATTTCATCAGAGGGGTTCAGAAGAGCAGTATGTATAGCCTCAAGGAGGACATATAATTTTATATATCACATGCAAGGCTTCATTTATCTGCTTTGTGTGCACCGTGAATCCATTGATTTCCTCTAATGTTCCCAAACATTCACAGGCACCGTTATTCACACATACATGCTCAGAGCTCCTTGCAAAAAGTGACTTGTTCATGTAGGCAATTCCTCGTTACTACCTGGTTGTCAAGTTTCTGGCCCGGGGCTTTGGGATCGTTGGCTTCCTTAAAGATATTATCAACCTGGGATTCTCACTCTTGGGGAAGAATAAAGCATCCACCACAAAGCCGAGTCTGAAATGTCTCCAGCTCAGATTTATTTTTGACAGCCGTGCCCTGCACATAGAGCTGGAATATTCCAAATCCAGCTTGCAGTCCTGTTGGGAGCCATATAGAGAAAAGGGGGTTTGCATTGACTCCTGGCCGGAGGAAGAAGAGGGATAAGTAATCATACGGATCAAGCAGAGAGCGTTCATTTTTTGCTATTGAAATAATTTGACTCAAAGTATTTACCTGACCAAAAATAAAATGAAACCATTTCAAGTTGTGTAACCCCACTTTCAACTGCTGCCCCTCTCTGAACTGAAATGGGCCATTTTGAAACACAGGTGGGAAAGTTTTCTACTTTCAAGCATCAAAAGCTACCTCGATGTTGCCAAAGCCTTTCTTCCAACATTTCCATTGCACTTGCCTCAAATTTCATCTTGATCCTGCTCATGAGCTACCTAGTTATTATGTATTTATAAATTGAATTTATAAAAACCCCTCACTTTTATCTGGGCCTTAAATTTCCACTGCAAGTTAGTTAAGGCACCTTTTATAACCTCTGCTTGGCATTAATTTGCATCTTTGGATGCCTATTCACACATTTAAACCAGAACCTAAGTTTCCTTGCAACTCAGTTCATCTACAAAATTGACATTTCAATTTCCTACCTTAAGGGGATTCGAGGACAATAAATTGATTCCTGTTTGAGAGATTCTCAGGTGCTAAAGTCAACAGAGGCAGAAACAAATGCAGAGCGTTGGTGTAAGCAGCATGCACTGCTGAGAGGAAACCCAGGATTTGTGAAGAAAGCACCTTCTCTACCAGAGATAAGATATAACTGTTTGCAAAGAAACTTTCCTGGTTTTCACCTCGGTATTTGGCCTCAGCAGACGGCATCTTTCATAAGTCTCAAAAAATAAGCTCTGTAAAACTGTACATTGGGGAAGGTCCATAGCGCTGGGATCAACAAAATAGAGGCAGAAAAACTCAGTCCTTAAGTTCGAGCAACAACTGAAGTGAAACACAGGTTGCAAGGAAAAGAACGAACATCAGGACTTGGCTCAAGAGAGAAACTGCTCAAGTGAGTGGAGAAAAACCTCCTAATGCTGAAGCCTGTTAACATGACTATGCCAGCGGAGTTGTCCTTCACAAAGACCATATCACATGCTGTTGATTCCATGACTCATTACTTCCAATATTAGACAACAAGCACACAGAAAATTACGGCTGGACACTAGGCTAAGAAGGAAAACCAGTTTGTGTCATTATATCAAGTTTTTCTTGTATTGAACATGGGGATTAAGGAAAAAAAAATCACATTCTGGCTGCTCACCTAAGTAGTAAAGAAAAAAGTAAAAATAGGTATCTACTGGAATAATATCTACTTCAATGGACATGGAAAAAATCCTACCTACTACGTCCTCTACTGTACATTCTCTTCCCCAGCAGTTAAACAGAGGGTATAACTAGCACCGGTTGCAAACAGGGGTGTTCATTTCATTGAGAGTGTCAGGGCTTAGACTGAGAAAAATCACCAAGATATGAGAAAGGTCCATCAGAGTAGAAAATCTTACCCCTTTTGGGGTCTACAGTGAAGGTTCAAGCACTTGCTCAGACTGATTCAAGCCCAGCTTTCCACACTGCTCTATCTTCTGCCCTACGTGATGGCTGGTGAGGGTGTTAATTGCACATTTGTTTTCATCAGAAATTCCACCTGAATTTTAAGACTTTTAATCTGTGGTGAATCAGGACTTGCCCACATGTTCAAAAAAGTTCAGGAAAAAAAAGCTTGTCTGAATAGTTTCCTACCCGCTCTAGCAGTAAGACTGGTAACAGTGCCCTTCTGGATGTCAAGGTGCATGTGAACACGCACACACATTTCTGCTGGTCAGGTTATGCTCTTCAGCTCAGGTTTGGCTGTTCTTGCTTGAAGAATACCCCAGCACCCTGGCTCCACCAAAACGCTGCCTGTCCTGCCCAGCCCAGCACCACAGGTTTTAAGGAAGAAAGGCTTATTTTGCTTTATTTGGCATTCTGTTCTGCAAAGCAACTGCTACTGTCTAGAGGGAGGCTGCCATAGATGTTCTCAGCAAAGGCTGAAGACATGAGCCCTGAGGAGCTGCTGGTTATTTTCTCTGGTGGTAACAGGAATGATGTCTCAGGGGGTGTTTCTACCACATCTTCATAGATGGCCAGAGAATTTACACACAAGGAAGAGCACGGAATACCCCTGGATAACAAATATCCCAGCCACCAGTAGCTCAAGCAAATGGATTGAACGGAGCTGATTTGACCCAGAGGCTACCAAGCTTTCAAAAACACTAAGTAGGACCATTCCTTCAGACTAAATGATACACTGGACCAAACAGCCCAACTTTTGCAAGCCAGCAAATTGGATTACTACCCTCATTTTGGAAAGAGACGGGGAAACTCTCAGCCTTCTTAAAGCAGTGAGCTGTCTGCATTGCTGACCTTTCCCGTGCCGAGGGGATGCTGCTTCCTCGCTGAGCTCCGGCTCTGACAGTCCTTGCAAAGCTGAGATGCATGCAAGGTGGCTCTGCCCGGTTCCACTGGCTGCTGGAGGAAGCCAAGGACCCGAGTGCCTTAAGCATTTACCTTAAGCAAAAGGGTATTTTTCAGCACCTTACATAGCACTTGAAGGAGCTCTGCACTGGGTGGCACAGAGTGCAGCGAGACAGGGGGCTTTGGAAACATCTCCGCTCTCGCTGTCAAGCAAATCAAATGCCCTGCTCGCACGCAGGGCGTGCTAACTCGCTCAACCCGCAGCCCAAAGCGGGCTGAGAGACTAGAATAACACAGGGTGGGAGGGGAAGGTGGATGCGCTCACCCACGGCCCAGAGGAGGCTTCTCGAGGCACTGCTGCAGCGTGACAGCCATGCACTGCAGACACCCGGCGAGAGGAGGATCCGCAGCCCGCGCCGGCAGCCGGGGGCGGCACGAGGCGCGGGCTCCACGGGCCGTGTCGGGGTGCCCGGCAAGCCAGGCAGGGGACAGCGCTGCCGGCACCGCCGCGCTGCCCACGTCCTGCAAGGCCCCTGCCCGCCGGCCCGCTCGCTCCTGCTCCGACCCAAGGGCAGAGCGCCCTGGCACTGGGGTTGCTCTCTACTGCTCCCAGCACACACGCCGGGTCTTCAGACCCCAACAGAACAGAGCTTGGCCCAGGATCTTAAAGGGTTATTTTAAGGAATGCCTTTTTTTTTCCCCCTCTCCATTTGTTTGTTTTGGAATTGATACCAGGAAAAAAAATGTAGCTAGGAAACAGAATACATAACTGCCTGAGGTGATGTACAAGAAGTTTCTTCGCATTCTCTGACTTTTTCCTGGTTAAAACCAGTTTGCCTGGGGATGGGCCAGCTAAGTTTCGGCTTCTCCTGCTTTCCCAGCCTTCTGGACTAACGTGACCTTCATCAACTCGACACAGCAACTGGCTCCAGCTAACAAAATCCAACGCATGTAGGCACTTGTCCCCCTCGTCCTCAAGGGTAGAGGAACAAGGATGTGTTTGTTCCCAAACTGTCCTTGCCATTTCCAAGCCTTATCCTTGCACAACAGATGCTATCGAGACTGCTTATTGCTGGTCAAAGGCTGCAGCAATTTCTTAGGGAAAAAAACAACAAAAACCAAACCCAAAACACACACGCTCTGCACACCCTCTGCTTTCTGCGTATTAATATTCAGCTCTCTTTTAATGAGCTGTGGATGTAGCGAGGGAGCTTCCTGCAAAGTATTTTACAACAAATGACACATCGCTGGTAGCCAGATCTATACTTGTCTTGGCTGAGCATGGGAGGAATATTTAACTAGTGAGAATATGGACCGATCCCAACTCAAAAACAAAATAACAACAGAAAGACTCAAAAGTGCAGCAGTCTGGACAAAGTTAGAGAGACCACGGGGGGGGTGTGGGGGGGAAGAGATCTGGTCTGTCTGCAAAACGACATATCTGGAGATAGAGCAGAGATATTGGGGAATGCAGTAGAGATAACAGGCTGGCCTCACCTTTATTTACTCAAACTTTCCACATTTTCAGCAGAAATTCCACTCAAAAATGTCCAGCAGCTATTGCCAGCAGAGAGCAGGACACTACCAGGAGCCAAAGGGATGTTTTAGATCCCTGAATTGTAGACTCAGGCTGACACTCATGAGCTTAGACTCGACCATGAGAACCGGCCTCACAGCAGAGCTAAACCAACCTCTACGCAATCACGTCGCACCCACCTTGTGTGTTCATGTGCAGGGAAGCCCTGGCCAACACCCAGCACATGTACAATATCATGACAGAAAAGGGAGTTAGAGCAAGGGTGTTTTTTTTTTTTTTGAGATATTTTACATTTGTTTGAAAAAGCATAGTATGACATCCAGAAAAAGGTGCATTGCCACCTTGCATCTGCTTCTGCTCAAAAGCACAACCATCAAACACATGGTATTTTTCTCCGAGCATTTTGATCTTTTTGTTCTAGATGCTTTACAGACTTTCCTGCATTGCCTCTTAAAAAGAAAAAAGCCAATAAAATCAGAGAAAATCCTATAAAGACTCCAGACCAAATAACCAAAGCAGAGCTGGGCAGTGGGAGATGACGGAGGCAAAATGCCCGAGTGAAGGGTTGGATAATAAGGGGTAGGGTTTTAACGTAGCTGCTGAGTTCAGTTTGTCGTATCTGCATAGTAAGCAGAGAACAGTGAAATGAAAATCCGTTTGATACTTGCAAAATGCAATAACCGCTCCTCAGAACCTCGATTCCTGGTAAGGACGCTAGGCACCACAGTCACACCAGAAGGAATAACAAAAAATATAATGGGATTTGCGCAGCAGTTGCCTGGTGGCTCAGACACCCACTCACGCAGCTCCAAAACCGTCGCGTCTCCTCGGCTCCACAAGCAGGGAGCAGCGGTGTCACCCTCTCCTCCCCTCGCCCTGGTGCAGAACAGCTACCAGGGCACACACCAAGGCTCTGTTACTTGAGCAAATGCAGAATTCGTCGTCATTCTAATCCCCCGTTTAATTTCAGACAGAGTCATCTGGTGCTGGGTGTATTTAAGCAAACACCTCATTACAGCGCATACGAGCTCCTCTAGCAGAAGGCATCCTGGATGATGCTACAAAGATCATCACTGTTATGAGCAAATAGTATATCAAAACAACCACTGTTATTTCAAGTTACCCATATGAGACGTGCCTTCACGATACTCAAATTCCAGAATGGTTTTGGGCACCCATTTCACACTGCCTTCATCCCTCCCCATGGCAAGTTTAGCTACCACCTCACCAGTTACTGCTTCCAGGGCCAATTTATGCCACCGAGCTCTACACACCTAACAGCCAGTTAGCCAAGTCCCACCTCACACTGTCTAGGATCCCTGTGAAGTCAATCCAAATAAATAATCATCTCTTCCAGAGGGCAAACAATTCATCCCACCTATTCTGGGAGAAAAGCATTTCTGGAGGTGTCTACAGAGCAAGATGAAGTGACTAGTTCAGACTAGACATTGAGCTTCTAGACGGCTGAAGCTCCCCAAGACCAACATGAGCCTCATGTGGAGAGAATCTGCAGAGCTTTCCACAAAAACAGCTTGGAGAAAAATTGTTTGCTGCTTTAATTGAAACCTTTTATTACCAAGGCTAAGCCTTAAATCATCTCTGGAGCTAGTTATCCTCACCAGCCAGTAGATAGTGTTGAATCACATGCCTGTGCCTTCCCCATTCCCGGGCAGGAGTCCTTAACATCTTCCTCCCTCCTATGCCTCTGGTTCTACTTTCTTTCTTATTTGCCTCCTTCAATAATCCTTAAAGAACATGCCATCTTTGTTCCATGTTTTCTGAAAGATCCAGAAGTTCTGTTCTTCTTACAATGTTATAAGCATTACCTGCATTTCACAGAGCTTTAGGCAGAGTATTTCATGTTACTGGAATTGCTTATAATAAATTCCCTCTTACAGGTCCCAAACTAATTTATCCTGGAAGAAAACCTTGCACTTGAACTTCTCTCAATGCTCCACTAATTCTTGGAAAAACAAATTCCAATTGGGAAGAGAAGAGAGCATTTTCCTCCCACAAAAAGCCAACCCTTCCAGTGATGCTGGGTTTACTCATACTTGAGTCCTACTCTTCTACTCTGGAGGGTAAAAGCAGACCCTTCGGTTTTCCCTATAAACACTCTAACACTGCAGAAACACTATAGTGAAGAAGCAGAGCTGAAGAGACAGAGATCCTTGCACATAAAACCCTCACAATGCTCCAACTTCACAGCAAGCTCACAAGCACTTGCAATGTTGCACAAGCTGCTGTGGAGCGAGACAGCGGCTACCATAAAATCCCTATGAAACAACGCAAGGAGAAGGGCTGATAGAAGAGAGAGGATGATGTGGACAATCGAGGGCCAAGCGGGATTTGAGCGCATTTAGATCGGAAGCAGCTGGCAGAATCTTCCAAGCTGGACCCCTCTGGATTAATCCAAGGCCTAACTCCACACATCTTACGACGGGAGAAGTCCTGCAAGGTGACTCACGCTGCGTCCCCACCCACCCTGAACCAAGTAAACTTATAGACGAGACCTATAAACTTAAATGGAAACAAAACCCTACGTGTTTTCCTGAAAGAAAAGTGGGGGAAGAGTTCAGAGGAAACATGTAAAAAATTACAGCTCTGCTTGGATGTTTTCTAGGACATGTACAAAAAGAAAAAGCCAAGTGAAGAAAAATAACTATCTTAAATTCAAACAATTCTTAATTTTTTTTGGAGTAATTTCTACGGGAACTAATTAATACTCAAGAGGATTGAACTGGCTTGTGTTCTAAGCCAGATCTGCAAGATGAAAACGAAAACTGAAAAATGCCCTCCCAACAAGCACTCTGCTGGGGCTCCTCACCGAATTCCCCTTCCTACAGGGAAACAGTCGGGGAGAACAAGTAATAACAGACCTGCCACCTGCCCAGTTACTGTTAACATCCACTAACGGGCATTTATGTCCCGTGGGGTATCCTGTTTCCAAAGGTCCGGATGGGATTCCACCAACTACTGCACCCAACGCTCATCCCAGCAGGTAGCAGGGAAGACTCCTTATCCCCATCCTAGCAGAGGAGAGGGAAATGAAAGGGGAAGGCACCTGCTCAAGTGCTGCCCCCAGCAGCACTCCCCACCTTTTATCTCTTCCCTTGGTAAAAGTTGTGCTTTTCAGGGAAACAACAGTTTTCAGCATCACTCCTCATGGCACCACCAGCACAAAGCCCCAAGCGCTGCTGAATTCAATGCCTTGGCTCCTTAAATCTTTCAAAGTGCTCTTCCTTGGGTTTTTGGTTGCT
This sequence comes from Nothoprocta pentlandii, assembly GCA_013398315.1. Lineage (NCBI taxonomy): Eukaryota > Metazoa > Chordata > Aves > Tinamiformes > Tinamidae > Nothoprocta > Nothoprocta pentlandii. The sequence continues at coordinate 718,775 of VZSG01000321.1, forward strand.
GAGCGGCTCAAGTGACACAAGGTGCTTCAGAGTCGTCTTTCTCGGGCGCTTTCGTGGTTCTGACCTCCTCCTCTCCAACACGACCACTAATTCCTCCCGGTTAGAAAGAGGAAATTTTATTAAACTGGCCAGCTAAACATCACATCACTGCAAGTGAAGCCCCTTGCTAGCTCTTAGCTGTAAAAAGATGGTTTTTAAAAATAAATCTTAGGCTCTGGAAACAGGAAAATGTCATGCATCGACTTACAGCAGTTGGTGCAGTACAAATATTGCAACGTGAGATGATCTACGGCCACGGGCTCTGCAAGCGCTTCAGCACATGCTTAATTTAAAAGCCTTGAAGTTACGGGCTAATTTCGGTACTTGGTGAACCTTAAAATAAAGGCTCCATGGGAGCCTTTTTAGGACTGTGGCCCTCATTTGTTTCTAACTGAAGAAATGAAAACTATCATTATAGGAGCCCAGCTCTGGAAAGGACTTATTCCCAAACAGCTCCTATTTCCAGGCCAAGTTCTACCCTCCCATGTTTACATGCGACTGACATTAAAAAAATAGAGGAAAAAAGAAATATTGTCCCCTGAAGGCTCCGAGACCTCAATATGGACATGTCAGTGCCACAGGACGAGTGTCTCCGGGTCCTCCACGTCCTAGCAGAGCATCCCAGCTTGTTTTCTTAAGTTTCATTAAAATTCACAGCATTTCTCCCCCTCTCCGCGTCCTTTCCAAGGGTCTGAGCGTCCCCGGCTCCCCTGAGCAGCTGCGGCAGAGCAGGAGAGAAGGGGTTAACGCTCTGTATGCAGAACAAACCCCACTCTGCCGTGGCAAATCCGCGCTCATCCAATCCATTCCCTGACAAAACTTGTTGCTAGTCCTGTCTGCACCATCCTCGATCTCCCAGGTTTCACTGGCCTCTAGCCAGAAGTGTCGTTTTACTCTCATAATGAAGGGGGGCAGAAGGATTTATCTTTCCCAACCTCTCCCTACATTATGTCCATCCCTGCAGAGCAGTCTTCTTGTTTTTCCACATTTTCTTGCAGTCTGAAAGCCTCCCAAGGGCATTTCCCCAAGGATCTGCTGAGATGGAGGGGTTCTCGGCTTACAGCTCCTGCCTGCAACGCTGTATTTAGCCCATTAAAAATCCCAATAACGTTACACAAAAACAGCTCCTCCAAAAAGTTTTGGCCCCGACACTTCGCTCTGCTTCTAAATCCAGTTACGCCGTATTTGAAAACCTTTAGAAACTGTTTGGAAGGGTGAATGACCCATTCTGAGGCTTGAAAATTAGATCAAAAGTATAAAGTTGCTTCCTCCCCAGCCACTGCATTACTAAACAAGGAAACGGTCACACAATAAAATTTCCACAAGAAGGATGGGGCCTGTAAACTGAAGCTGTCACAGGTGATGCAGTTAAAAAAAGAAAAAAGAAAAAGAAAAAAGCTGATGCTTCATTTATTTGTTAAGGTTCTGACAGCTAATTGACAGTATACAAATATAGCACCCAGGCTGCAACTTAAAGGAAAAGCAAAAGCAAATCCCAAATCTCTGGAATTAAATATTTTCTTTAGAAAATAATCTCAGGCTGAGACTAGGATTAAAAGAGGGGGATACAAATTTTACCTTTATCTGCTGGAACAAGATGCTACCCCACCGGACTAAGGGAATTACAACAAGCACAAGGAGCCCGGCCTGCGCGCTGGAGTCTTCCCTTTCCTTCCCAGCCTCTTCTCTCCCTGCCATCCATCATGCCTAGGTCGGCCACAACATTCCCAACAACTCCCGAAAGGTGGCACAAAGGAATGAAACCACTCCAGAAAAGCAACTCAAATCCAACACTGGGCAAGACTTTCAGTTGCCTCCAGAAGGATTTATTTTCCTGGGTCTGCCCTTCGATTCAGAAGATTGACCCAAGATTTGAAACGATCTCCTCCCGCTACATGAGGAAATGCTGACAATAAAGTTCCACAGGTGGAATTTAATAAGCAACCCCACTGATGAGGCACTAGTGAGAAAAATATCTGTTTTTGTAGCATGGCAGCACCAGCTCAATCAATACCGCAGTTGGAACAGAAACCTCCCTCATTTCTAAGCAAAGCAAGCAAATACACCTCTTAAGAGCCAGAGGAAGGCTTGCGAAGCTGCTGAACAGTATTTTTGCAGACTAATTGCTGCTAAAACTGCCCCTACAGAAAGAATAAGCCTGGGCAGCACCCCCATTGTTCCCTCTCCACAGGGTCCGTGCAGCCAGATCCAGCTTGTCCCGAGCCTCACTGCACGTTGTGATTCCAGCCTCGATAAGGTCACACCTTAAGAGAGCCACAAGAGCCCAGCAGATGGGAACAAAGCTTTCAGCTACTTCCAGACGCTGCTAATAGTGTTTTTCAAGAGAGGAAAAATCAAAATTTGTTTCCATCTATGTAAATAAGTCTGGGTTTTCAAGTTACTTTTGCTCCCACCTTATCCTGAGCAGCCCATGCAAGGATCATTTCTACAGCCTCTTGGTCCCTCTGCCGACTCGCACCTTCCCTTCCTCTTTCTTCTGATGGCAACTCAGGATCAACGCCATCCTGGGGGTCACTGGTAAGACGGCAACAATGTCGAGTACAGGATATACTAGAGGTTTTTACATTAAAAACAAATAATAAAAAAAGTGAGGTAATGGTGACCTAATTTCCTAAGCCGGCTCGCTGCTAACCACAACTTTAAGGTTTCAGAGACTTTGGCTCACTATCAGCTTGCTCTAAAAATGCCTTCTCTGCAAACCCAAAATAAGCACGGTAAGTTGTTTTCAGATAACACCATCCAGAAAAACCCAAGGAACGCCACAAACTCGCATCCCATGAGCAAGAAAACCCCAAAGTTTTTTTCACTTATGCCAAACTTCTCAAAAGAAAATGAACTCTCTGTATCGAAACATACTTCTTAACTCTATCTCCTCCAACACAAGAACGATGCTGTAAGAACTGACCCTGTACCAAGTTTCTTATGTTGGAAACTTAGTCTTTAGTGATTCATATTAGAAGAGCCTTCATTTTAATTTGGAGGTGATCGCATATCACAAGCCCTCTGGGATTCTTGTGGGATATGGCTGCATCAACATGAAGGAATCCAGGGAGATGTTGCATACCCAGAGTGGGGAAAAAGCATTTCACAGGACCCTACATCACACAGCACAAGGTGGAGAGCCTTGGAAGAAGATCTGAAGTAAATTGTGTTAAGGATACAAGTCAAAGGATATCAGAACAGAAACTATTTTGAGCTGGAATGAAATCAGAAGATGATCATTCCAGAGGTCACTTCCAATCTTATCTATGCAGGTTCTTGGTGCCTACCTATGTACTTGGCATAAGCAAAAGGAGCTGGGGTTTGTTTGTCCCTTCCTCATTTCAGGATGTTACGTTGGCACGTCATGTTACAGTTGCTGAAAAGAAAAATAATGTAATCAAATTAAAACAGGACTGGATCACTTAGGGAACAGAGCCATTATATGTCAAGTGGTGTTTAACAGAAATGAGCTTAAAATAGTTCCATCAACATAAGGCCGTGCGTGCCTAATTATTTCACATTGAAGGGTTAGTATATGTAAGTACTCAAACCCACAGCCTAGCACATCGGTCAAGAAAAAAGGATTAAATTGCATGTGCATGGATCACAGCCACATTTTGGGTGGAAACTGGAGAAGTTCTGGAAAAGTTGGGAAGGAGAGGGAGGGAAAACTCTAACTGGATCCTAGACAGAAAGCAAGGGAGCTGCAACACAGCTGCCTCTACCATCCAAGGACCATTTACAGCTAAAGAGCTTGGAGGACACAACGGCTCCTCCTTTCTTCGTGTTGCACCATGGTGGATGTGCAAATGGGAAGCCCAGCACGCTGCACAGGCAGTGGTGAGAGGCAGACCAGGGTCTGGTTCTTCTTGCCCAGGCCTTGTTGAACCCAACAGCCAGGCACCCGCCTAAGTCCCATTCAAGCCAGAGGGACTTGCTGGCGTCTCTGACCTGTAGTGAATGAGAAGAGGATTTCTCCAAGTTAAACATACTTATAAGTGTTTAACTAAACAGTGTGCTGCCAAATTTGGGTCTAAAGCATTTGCTAAATAAATATCTTGATTAATGTGTATAAAACCCAATTAATTTCCTCAGGGCTAGATTATTGCTATCTTAGAAATAGGGCAACAAAAAGCAGTAAGGAGGAAGCCAAACATCAAAAACCATAAAACCAAAACCAAAGACTGAAAGAGCTAGATTAACTCTCAGAGAAAAAAAGATTCAGGAGACTTATTTGGAAATTTTTAAATTAGTACGGGATGATCAGATGCCTTTCACATGCCAACTGCTTCACCCTGGTAAAGGTTCGATAAGTGAAGGGATCAGTATTAGAAACAGATTTGTTTTTATACCTATTTAACTCAGGCAAGCATAACCTAGAGAAGAAAACTTAGAAGCAACTTATTTAATAGTAGTTGCAGATGAATCCATTGAAGGTCCTGAGTCAACTCCTTACTGTTCAATCAGTCACTTCTGAAAAGGGAGCCAGCAGCAAAACTGCAAGCACGAGGGCTCGGATGGAATAAAAGACGGTGACCCCGGGCCACCCAGCGCTTTCTCCAGCTAAGAAGAAAGTGAAAACTAAAGTCATTCCACAGGCCATCCCCTTTGCCTAAACTGTCCTCAATTTTGTCATTTGCAGCAGCACCAAGTAGACAAAAAGCAGCCAGACAAAAGCAGCTTTCTGCCCTCATTTGCATCAGGTTAAGGGCCTCCAGCACGCGGATCACCAGCACAGCGAGGGGATCGGCAAACATCCACCCTTATCACAGAGCCTCTCTGCCATCCACATAAACATGAGCAAAGCTTCTGACCTCCCGAAATATCCTATACTTAAATTGCAGCTTCTCCGATGTGTCACTGCAGTTTGCCAAGTGATTATTCAGCAGAAGCACCACGAGAACAAAGGAAGATGCCTCTGTGTGCTCTTTACTTCCTGGCTTTTCGACACAGACTTTTCTTAGTTGGCTGCTTTGCTCTCTCTAGCTTTGCTGCAGGCTTGGGGCATGCAAAATTCTGCACCCATCCAGTCTTTACTGTATTATGCAATATTTTAAAGTTATTTAAACTGCAGTCTATTTGTGCCCATAGACCCCAGGTGCCATTTTTCAGCTTCCCTCCAGCAAAGAAATTCCTAGATTAAGAAAAGACATTACGTTCACTCTTCCAGTTAAAGGAAACAGGCAAAAATGTCACTTAGTGAGAGTTTTCAACCAAAATGTGCATTTTCTGCCGCCCATCAAGCAGCCCTTGCAAAGACAGTGACCCAACACGTTAAATACAACCAGATACACAGCGAGCAGCTCTGCAAACTTCTGTTTCTGTACCACACAGTCCATGAGCTATTGAATTATTGTAATCCAAGACCTAATCTCAGAGCAAGCAGATACTAATCGGTGGTGAATCTCACAAAAACAAGTCACCAAAACGAACTTCTCCTTACTGCAAAGCTATCTTCAGTGCCTACATGTGCATATTTCTTACAGTTCAGTTATGACTGACACAGGCTTGAGGTAAGGCTGATAAACATCACCTTTCTGTTGAAAAACACTACATTTATATATATATATGATGTCCCATACAAACATAATAAATATATTTAGTACCCAGAAAAGCACAGACTCTTCCACTGTCACACAGGGAACCTGGGGCCACAAAAATGCTGCGTTAAAGGAAAATTTTGAAAATTCCTCAACACTTTTTGCTCCTTGCCGCATGCAGTTAATTCGGTAACAGATACCATCAAAACCATCAGGAAATCCCTATTCTTATTCTTCGAAGAAGAAAGAAGACTCTTAAACACGTGTCCCAAAAACTTCTGACACTTTAGGGTACATTTTCAAAGCAGCTCATGGGAGGTATGCACACAAATCCCATTATTTGTTAACAGGATTAGTGACACTACTTTGAAAATTCATCCCAGCGTGTTTTGGCATTAACGCATACATTTACCAGTCTAAAAAAAATGTTGTAATTCTTTAGAAGCAAACACTGGTGTGCAAGCTGTTTTCCAAAGATTCCCTTTGGAATTAAACCCTTCTCATTTGGTATCCGGGCAGTGCACTTTGTCCTGCAGCTCTGATGTTCCACCATCCCATGCCACGGCAGAGGAAATTAAACCAAATTTTGAGAAAGACGTTGACCACTGGAGTCAATTTGTGATTTCAAACCTACTAAAGAAGAATTACATTCTTTTCCTTTCTCAGGTAACTGGAAGATGAAGGAAATCAGATAATGGTTTATTAGGGGGCTTTATGCTGAATAAAGCTGATGGCCAGTTTGTAGACTGGAACGTCAGATGCTCTAAATCAGGAGCCCCATAGCAGCTCTGGGCTCATGGCAGGTCACCTCAGCTGAGAATTCATTCAGATCTCTTCCATAAAAACCAAATCAAATCCACTAAGGATCTACACACAGTTAGCAGTGGATTTTGTAACCAATTTTATACATTTGGGCCAAGATTTTAATAGAATTTCGTTCACTCAAGGGAGAATAAAACCTGTGGTGCTCCAGATGCAGGCCTGAGCCCTGCTTTCTGCAGCTACTCATCCATTTAAAATTGAACATTGGTCTAATCTTGCCCTCAGCAAAACAAATGGAAAGCTTCCATCAAGTCCACTGGAGAAATAGCATGCTGGGATTCCAGTACCTGTACCTCCCGTCACGTGGCACCAAAGAGGAACTCCGAATCCATGTTCTTCCTTTCTTGAGTGAACTTTTCCTAAATTAGGAAACCAGTGTTGGGATCCGAGTATGGAAAGTAATACGAAAGTAACTTAAAATATATGCAAGAGTTATAAAACATACTAATTTCATATATTTCAAGGAAAAATACCAGGCTCAACAACTAGTAATTAGGAGATATTCTTGAAAATACTATTTTTTCCTCCACTCTTTCCTCCCCCACCAAATATTCAGCTTGCTGCATGACTGGATGAGAGTTTGGATACCAAGGGTTATGGAGAGGGAAGTCACGCCTCACCTTCCTCCCTGTGGATAATAAAAGAGCAACTTTGAACAGGGCTAACATCGCGCCTCAATTAGATATCTTTACAGCTGCCCAGCAGGATGACTTTCCTTCTTTCACCTCCAATTATTGAGAGGAGGAATGCAAGCGTCTGGAGCCTTTCAGGCTTTAACTTTCATTTTCCCACTGGCTTGTCTTGTTCCACAACTACAGTAAAGTAAATATAAAAAGGAGGAAGATCCCAGCTAGATCTGCACTAACTACGTGGGCTACGTTACCCCAACTCTCAGGCTTGCAGAACAGCGTCAGCATCTCCCCTCTCTACTGAAAACCCTTTACCTGCTCCATCACATGGGGACAGGTGCCTTTTTGCCAACGTCACCGTGTTGGTGGCTCTCAGACACGCAGGTTACAACAGAGGCTCCTTGGAGCACCGTGTGCGACCAGGCCCCGTCCAGCCTCGTGCCTCATCTCGGGTCGCTGCGCCGGCCCTCCCCGCCTCAACCCTCTCCACACACCGTTCAGATCCTCTTCAGCATCCACAATAATTTGACCTGTTTGGAGCTGGAGCTTACCTTAGCATCCCTTGCTGTTAAACGGCAAGTTATTAATATTTGAAATAAATACCAGCTCTCAGCTGAACCTGGAGGAACTTGTCACTTTCTTTGAGCTCAGTAATTCCTACCTGTTGTAATGTGCCATAGTCTCCAATTTAGACATTTTTTCCTGAGCTTTATTACACCTGTATCAACTCCTACTGTCTCAGTGGTACTCTATTAGTATACCAAAATCCAAACAAATGCACTGAGTTGCCTGTTTCCAAGGCATGTATTTTATGTAGGAAAGATACCTGGTGAATGATTCAGAGATAAATGATTTAAGTCACCTTTTAAAGTCAGACTTTTCTTTTTTAAGCTCAAGCAGGAAACAAATTTAAATATTTCAGTTTAACCTTGCTTGGCATCTGGACTTCTCACTCATTTTCAAAACAAAAATTAACTACTATCCATAAAATCCCTTTTCAAATAAATGTAAGCTTTAGAGGAGTTCAGGTGTTTGCTGTTATTACCTCAGAAGATACATTGTGCTTTTTTTAAAAAAAAAATCAGTTTAACATTCATTTATTCACTCTTTTGGGTTAGGTAATAAACATCTTTTTTTCTCTAGATGAAAAAAAATAAAAAAATCAAGTTGGTCCTTAACAGAAACCGGAATTAGCTTCAACCTCTCATATACCAGTTTTTGTTCAATAATATGTAAAGGAAAACAAATATTCCTGCCTTCATCTCTTACGTTGCTTCCCCGCTTCAACTCAACTTTGAATAAACGGAAGTTAGCTCTTACCAAAGGAAAAAGCCACAACGAAAGTAATAAAACCTTTTTTTTTTTTTTTTCTTCACCAAATTCTGCTTTTAGGTGCCTTTTTCATGACATGCCCTATTTTAGCAAGTGAATAGTCTAACATTTCAACAGCAAATATTTAAGCAGCAGTCATTTAAGTTATTTCATAGTTGATTTAGGTATCAAAATAGCTTCTCTCAATTTCACGTTGCAGTAAGGTCCAAACAAACTTCTTGAATGGGACTTGAAGCAGATGTACCTCACATTTTTAAAGCTCCCTTGTTGAACTACTGGATATTTACCTACTCCGATGTTGAGCTCGCTCAGCCTGCATTTGGGAAATTTCGCACTCCTTCCTTCAGGCATCTTTCTCTCAACCTCTTCCCCGCTTTCTTCCCTCCATTCTTCATACACCCTTGAGGTCAGACTAATCCATCTGCAGTTGCCCACATCACTTCTGTTCTGAGAAACGCCAAGGGATATTTGCTATCCCCGAGAGCAGCGTTTACTGAACGAGGCCTTCACGTACATTTGTTTTCCTTAAAAAAACATAACAAAACACGTAAAAAACAGCGCTAGCTAAGAGGAAGTACATGGAGTTTAATAGACAGGGATGGGCATGTTTTGCTACCTTGCTAATCAGCCTCAGAGAGGCATAAACCCATTTCAAACTTCCTGGTCGAGCCTCGCGCTGTCCCGGCCGGCCGGCTGCTGGAGCCGCTCTCGGCGCTGCTCCTTCCCTGGCTTCCCTTCGCAGGGACACGTAGCGCGGGGCAGCGCTGGAGCCCTGCCCAGCATTCCTCCTCCTGCTTTCATAATCACGCAGAAATTAGCTGGCACTAATGAAACGGCCGGAGCTGTGCGCGGAAGATCGCTCAGTGCCTAATGTCTGTCTGCAGGTACGTAATTAATTGTGAGGCATTTTGAGGCACGGGAATAAAAGCACGGTGCAAACGCTGATCCAACAGCCCACAGAGCCCGCGGACAGCAAGGCCTCCGAAATCCGTGGCTTTCAGCTAAGACTCCTGCTATCTTTAAGCAGGGACTAATTAGGATATGATGCGTTACCCTGTGGAGGCGCAGCCTCGCAGCTGGGGTAGAGGTGAGCGCCAGTCTGCAACCTGAACTGATGGTGTATGAAGTGCCAGCAGATGCAGTGCTCCCCGAGTGAGCACCAAACATGTGTCAGCTTTCCAGGACAAGGCCCCTTCACACACGTGTTACCTAATACTGTGCAAGTCATGTACGACTGGAATGAACTGCATGGAGAACACTGGGAGTTAATGTATCCAACACATACACATCAAGTGTTTTCTGTCTTCCCAACAGAACCTAACTCCTTCCTGCCAAAGCTCTTCCCTTGCCGGAGATATGGGAGGGCAGAACGTTTTCCCAGGAAGGAGGAGGAGGGAAGGAAACCTCTCAGACCTGCCAGCAAAGCATCCTGGTGCATTGCTGTGCACCACCTGTTAGTGTTTAAACAACTGTCTTCAGGTTTTCTTTCTGTTCCTAAACTACTAAGCTCAAACTGATGCCCAAATAATCTGTGCATGCTTTATTTTTATAAAAGAAACCTATTGCTGCCCTGTATCTGTACCTATACACAATAAAATAGCAATCTTTGCCCTAAGGGGTTCAGGAGGGAATTAATAGCAATGCTCTCATGCCTTCAAATAAGCAGTTGAGAAGTAGCAGAAAGGTCCTAGTTCTAACCAGGACAACCACGTGGGCAGCCAGGGAAGGGTGCCTAATCAGGCAAGCCCTAAAAGCTCTTAAATTTTGCCAGAGGGGCACCCCATCCTGTTTTCAAAACACCGTGGGGCTGCACAGGAGCAAAGCACCATCGATCTCTTTGATCTCCTCCCCTGGAGCAGCAGGGTCTCATTCAAAGTGCTCCCTTGAGTCAGGGCTGAGCAGCTTCCCACCTAACAGGAATCAACAGCAGTGCCGCATCGAGGCAGGCAAACACATCAGGATTTGTAGGATGGGTGCTTCAAAGGCAAGACTTGGAAAGTGAAGGGAACAGAGGGATAGAGCATCAAAAATGGTCTGTTTTAGTATAATCACCTGTTCACAGTCTCAGTACACATAAGACGGAGCAGTTGCTGCAGTCACCGTGGTCACACTCGCCACGTTGCAGGCCAACAAGTCACACATTCATCAGTTCTGCACTTGCTGATCCACATTCACAGTTAATAATTTGTACCTGCTCACACTGCTCTTTCATCAAGAACACGGCTGCTGATGAAGGACAAAGATACTGCAGGAGCATCTAAACTACATAAGGTGCTGTGTGTATATATGGAAAGAGACAGCCCATATCCCCAAAAGCTTTAATCCTCCTAAAAATTAAAATCTAAATGAACGTGTGGGTTTGAAATGTCATTGTTCAGCAGCAGCCAATGAGATATTCCAGTCTGAGTTTTTGAGCCATCTGGTAAAGCATCACAACAGCTTTAAGCATCCAAGGATCTGTCAGGGGCTTTAGTTTAGAAATACTAATAATCCCATCATGTGCAGCTCCTGCTGAATGGAAGATATCCCTACTCAATGATCCACTTGCCCCTCCTCTGTACCGAGCATCGGCCAGAACACTATTTGCTACGAATCCCCCACTCTGATATTACACTGCTCAAGTGGAGTGCAAGTGGTACCTTTCTCTGGCTTACGAGTCTGGGTGAGCACTGGTAGGTTGCCAAAACAGGAAGAATTTCCACAATAAATGCAAGGTGGTGACAAAGAATTTTGCTTTCAACTACTTGAGTTTACAGATATCATGTTATTGAATCTTTTCTTTCTTACAGTTTGCCTTGATTTTTTTTTTTTAAGCAGTAAATCTTAAAAACAACAACAGAAACCTCACAGAAATACCCCCCCACACAAAGAAGAAAGAACACCCAGGTCTGGCCAAGTGAACTGAGGACTTCATTTCAGCTTGGGTTTGTGGCTCCACCACCGACTAAGTGCATTTCATTGAGCAAGCCCCTTAGGCTGAGCTCTTCAAGGGCAGACCTGCGTCCAGCTCCACATGGACCCCATTGCAGGTGCTCTAGCAGTTCCCACCTCCAGGGATCAAGCCCTAGATCTTCCTGGCAGCCATCTCCAAGACAAGTGCCTTTTGCCAAAAAGGCAGCGAGCTCTTTTCCCTGCACTACTAAAATAGTGGAGGAAACTTCAGGCAGACTTTGAGACCTCTGAACCACTATTAACCTTATTCAAAGCCTGCTAACACTAACACGAGGATTTCTTCCCCTGCTTCGATTCCAATGGGTTTTAAACTATGTGCAAATGCAGAAAGGTGAACTAGAGGTTTAAGACCACTGGCTCGGACGCCTGGTTTGCGGCCACTGTTGCTCTTGGGAGACTTCGCTAACGCTCCCAGCTATAGAAAGTGAAGAACGAGGTGACTCCGAGACGTGAATACAACACAGCTGCAATAGCATTTCTGCCTGTGGGCTAAGATCCCTCTCCGGGGCAGCAGCCTGCAGTCATTAGGGCCCTGAAGTTTCCTAAAGGTGCACAAAGGGGGGAAAAAAAGGAAAGAAAGAACCCCATGAAGTTGCTATTAAACAGCCTCAAATTCACTTTGCAACCCCACAGCAAATTAGACAGTCTGAAAATGGGGAAAAAAATCCTAAGAAAACAGACTGTTAAAACAGCATCACAGACCATGAGGAAAGAGTTTTAAACCTCATCTTCAGAGAAATTGTTTAAAAGGGTTTTGTCCACAGCCAATTAACTCTCTAATTTATTGATCAAGATGGCATCTCTTAATCATTCAATTTGCTGGATACTTTTCTGCGGAGATTTTCTTTTCTTAAAAGCGATTTACGCAGCTTTCTGTAACTTGCCATGCAAGCAATCAGCGGACGCTCATAAGAGTTATATAGGGGCAAGTAGTTCAAAAGGAGAGAAAGAAAGGGAGCAAAAAATGGTTTGTCTTAGAAAACCACACTGGAAAATAACCACGTGCAGGTAACTAAATAGAGACTTGTGAAATAAAGACAAATGCAACTAAGAGCTAATAAAGCCCTATCTGTTAAACTCAGCATCCTGTGAGCTGATATTGGGCTTTTAGCACTCACCATTCTGCAAACCACTGGAAAAACATGGTCATGGGTAAAACCCAAAAAGATGCGATAACGTCTTCCTATTTCGCTGAAAAGCCACATGTCAGCTGCACAAGCACATCAGCAAATCATTGCAGAATAATCAGCTGTCAATCAGCTGCTGCCTCTACATGACAAACTGACCGAGAGAATTAAAAATAAATACGTTATTTTCAAAAAATGAGAAATATGCCTGTGCATGAAAGACACTACGTGGGCCTACAGAGAGGCCCTGTGGCCTATAAGGGCCTGACAGAGTCAAAATCTGCAGCAAAGTGACAGCCCTTGCAAAATCCACATGCACCTGGCACCTGGACAAGAGGAACATCCTTGAATGATGGTGAAAGGAGCCAGTGTGGATTCGGCGCTCTTCAAGAAAGCAATTCCACAGACCAACTCAACCTAACAAACCAATCTGAACAAACCAACCTTTTTTTCTGCTGGTGTCAGGGCCTCCCCTCACTAGTATCACAGCATTACACGGATTGAGGTGAAGTGGTCCCACTATCCAGCCACACCAAGTCTTCTCCCATACCAGATGCAGGAATACAGTGAAGGACCCAACCACAACAACAGCCTCAAGTTGCTTTGGAACAAACATGCAACTAATAAACAGTGTTTGGCTTCCAAACGTCCCATTCCTATCATTAGCTGTTCTACACATACCTTGCCTAAGACGTAAGCCTGGGAACGCTGAAATCCATGAATAATTCCACCTATGCAGGAATTCCCATGGACTGCTCTAGGGAGCCAAGGTTTACACGTGCCAGAATGCAAACAAAACTAACACTTAACGCTCGCCAGAGTGCTGGACGTAACCCGACATCCTCAAATCTCAGAAGGAAAGTTGTGATCAACGCTTCAGTCCTGCTTTCTCCCTCAAGGCCAAAAAGGCTGTTGAGCACCTGGGCAAGGAACGATGAGGAGGAGGAGGGTAAGGCAGAAACTGAGGTATCACATCTTCCTTAATCTGAGCACAGCATTTGTGGGAACAGATGAGAAAAATGGAGAGGGGCCAAAAATACCATGGCTCTATAAAGATGTAATGTTAATCATTAATGGTGGCCCCATTTTTACCCAACCGTCCCGCTAAAAATAATAACTTAAATGGAAATGAGCTCGTTAGAGCTAACAAAAATACAGGAAGTAGAAGAGTGAAAATAGAAAACATGGAAATGTAGTATTAAAATACACCCTGTTTTGTGGCTCCCAGCCAAGGTCTACTCAAGTCAGTAGGTGTCTTACTACTGCAGTAAGTGCATCTCCCTGCCCAAGCCACAGTTTTATGTTTGTGTTTTCTAAAGATCCAAATCAGCCCAATGTCTTTCTGTGTATAAAATGCTCTTCCACTGAGAAACACAAGTAATATTCCTCATACAGCCTCCAAAATACCAGCTACAAGCACCTTTACTGCAAGAAGAGGCTTCCATCAACTAGACGAGGTGGTACAGAAGCACTTCAAAAACAAGTTTGCCCAACCAGGGAAATTTCAGAGCAAAACGAGAAGTCCTGAAAGATGCAGTCACTTCTGACAGTCAAGTCTCTGCAATGCTAAATGGAGAACCAAGTGCAAGTGAGGAAAAGGAAACGTGCACATACCACGACTTTACACCTAGGCAACACTTCACTTCCCCTCCAAAGTCCTCTGCAGAGAAGCAACGCGTGAATCTTCTTCATCTCTACTCACCAAAGACACTGAGGCAGAGAAGAGGGAGGAAATTTCCTGACCAAAAGGGTATTGGGAAAACTAAGTGGAACTCACACTAAAAAGGCACTGACCGTCAGGACTCTGCTCGGACCATCGTTCCTGCATTCCCATAGGAATTAGTCTCTTCGTGTAATCCAAGACAGCGAAGGACACTGAAGGAGGAGTTCAGGGAGCAGGAGGAGGGGAGCCAAGCGCCGTTTCACATCTTTGGCGTGCATTTCTAATGTTGCACAGAAACTGCATTTCAGGATGGAATGATTATTGATTTCTTAATGGATTACTGCTGCACAAATTTACACTCCCCCCCAAAAAACATCAATCTTAGGATAATAATTATAAACCTATCACAGGGTATAGAGCATTCTGACTGAGTAGAAACTTATCGCTATCTGCCGGGAAATGGCCAGTTTTCTATTTCTCCCTCTCCAACCACATTACAGCACAGCAAGGAGCTACTGAAAAATACATGCTATTATAAAACAAAGTTTGTAATAGCCACTGCACATACCTCCAGTCAACTTTCATTACAGCGACTCTTTTAAACTGCTGCCCTTACGATGATGTAGAACCCATTAATGAACAAGTTAATTAGTTATAAGACTCCTTTTACTTTTTTAATCATAGCAATGAAGCAGGCCTGGCATAGGATGAGACTCTTTAATGGCAACAGGCATTTGCAAACCCACACGCGCTCACTTATTCTCCTGAGCAGCCTCCTTTCAAGTGTTTCTGTGGCTAATTCATTTTCCATGGGGGCACCCAGAGCACAGCTTCACTTTGGGTCTCATCACCTGGCAAAACTTATGGAAGGGGCAGAAGGTCTCCCTTTGCTGCAAGAGGTGTCGACCCCACCACAGAGCACTGGGCACTGTGGAGATTTAAAGATCACTCTGCACCAGAAAGCTTTAGACCTCAATGCTTGTGCAAGAAGTGAGAATGCAAAACGCTCAAGCCTGTCTCCATTGAGTGGTTTGCACCCATGAACAGGCCTATCCCCAGCCCACAGTGGAGCAGTGCCCCCCAAGCCAAGGTGCTGGGCAAGAGGGCTGGCTGTGAGGCTGTGGCCCCTCTCCTGCAGCTGGTGACCACCCCACAGCCAGGGCAGGGCTAGAGCCCCAAGCTGCTCCCCACAAGAGGATTCAGAACCGGGCCCGCGGAGCTGCCGCCCCTTGCGCCTGCTCCCGCACCAGCCCCTCGCCGCGGGACACCGTGCGGCCAAGAGCATCAGGGAATTGAGCCAAACCAAAAATAACCCACTTTTTGCTGTTGTTTTGGCTCTTTTTAAGAAGAACTGCTGACATTGCTACAGAGAAAAAGGCATGTCGAACTCTGCTTGAAATGTGTGCCTTAGGAATGGACACCACCAGTACAAGGCCACACGGGGCACCCTGTGGTCCTAACCTCTCAGCAGAGCCCTAGATTAACTGCCCAGAGAAGCAAACAAGAGCCCACACATCCAGTGCCACCAGGACAAGGGCAAAGTGAACAGCTGGCATGCAACAGATTTTAAAAATCCATCTCCTGCAACACTGTTCAACAGCACTTGGCATCAAATGCTACGACTGAAACAGAAAGAGGAGGCTAGATTTGATAGGAATGTGGCTCTTCCCTTCTAGATCCGAAAGAGCCACGTATGAACACAACAAAATCTGCCACAAAGCACAAAAACCTGCCTACAAGTTGCCTTCACATTAAGGGTTTCACCCAAAATGTGTGGAAATAGATGGAAAGGCACTGAATGCTGAAGCCCACTGAATTTGGAGCAGGTCCCAAATGACTCCAGAGGAAGCTCTCCAGGTAGAGCAGAGCATCAGCATCTTAACTTCTATTCATCTAAAGGGCAAAGATTCAGTTAGTGCAGCCCTTCTCCCCTTCCTCCCCTAGCCTGCGAGCCAGGCACAGCCACACAAGAGCATCTCCACGTAGCCCAATACACTCCAAAGGTCATTAGCAAAAGAAAACAGCCAAAGGAAGCAACACTCTTCAAGGCACATGGGTCACACAAACAGAAGCAAAAGGCCCAAAGGGCAACACTTGCCACCAGCTTCACACAGGAGCAGAGCCGGGTTTGGGAAAGCAAGGGCCTCTTCAGAACTGCCATAGGGCAAAGATGAAATCCCAGAATTAAAAACAAAATCCCCACATGCACATTAATATTCAGAGGCAATTACCTTTCAGCTTAAAGTCAGCCAACATGCATCTTAGCAGAGCAGCTCTTAAAGCAATCTTGTTTACAATTGGAAATGGATTACATTATCTGGGCTCCACCTATCCACATAATGCAGAGCAAACTGTCAAACATAAAATTACAAAATGGTTATTGTAAGGTATCCCCTTCAGCATAAGAATTAATTTGACCTATTTTATTACTAAATTATTACTCCCACACAAATTTTCTATCATAGATATCTATCAGCACTGACATTTATATTCCAGCGAGGCACTCTCAGATGCTTATTTTCTTCTTCTCCATCTCAAAGGTGTATTGAGCAGATTTGATGTAAACAGCCTCCTGCCAAGCTAGTTAAAATCTTTAAACTTTATACATACAATTAGAGGGTGACAATAAGCATTTGCTTTAAAAAAAGGAGAGAGATTTATACCATTTCAGATGCCGAAATAAACTGCCTCACAAGTTAAAGCTGTATTAATCTAAATTTAAGGAGGCCCCGGCAGATATTTTTACTACTGCTCTGGCAGCGCATTCTGATTGTCTGCAAGAGACTTGGTTTGACACAATGGCCCTGATTAAGCATGTGCTTAAGTCCTATTAAAGCCCATGGGAGTTAATCACCTGTTTAAGAGCTTTGCTAAATCAGGACCAGCACAGGAGCCATTTCCAAAAAATCTGGGCCTAAACCGAACACCTGCTAATTAGGTGCACACACCAGTTATGTGATTATGGATGAAAGACAGTTGTTTAGCACCTGCAACAGCAAACTTTGTGTGGAAGCACTTGGAAATATGTTCCAAATTAATGCTTGATGACAGTCAGTCAGTTGATGTCAGTTGAAGGTGCGGCTACACTGGGTCCCAAACTCCCGCCATCCATTAATACGTGTCCAAATTCTCCAGTACATCAAGATCTGACTCTTCGGGGGCTTCCCTGTAGTCATGCTGTGAAACCTGCACACTCAGCCTCTCTTTTCTTAGAGCTACATTTTCCTTATAGCAAATCCTCCCTCTTGCATTTAAGAACAGACCGTTTGCTCTCTGTGCTGGCTAACTACCCAAGATGCACAAATCAGCATGGATTTGCACATCCCCATGTGGGGACACGAGCACTGGACTTGCAGCAGATTACTGGACCTGCAAACCAGAAGTGGCTACAGAGCAGTGGTGAATAATCTCAACCACTTGAACTATTCAGCATTGCCAGGATTGCCATATCTCACCTTTATACTGCACTTTTACTATCCCCTGTGATTTACTGCTTTCTTAGAAACAAGAATTTTCAGGTAAGTGCCTACAAAATTCTCCCCTCCCTTCATCAAAGTAAGAAAAAAAAAAAAGGCAATTTCCAACTCTAGAGACCATCATAGAGCCATTGCGGGGTGCACCAGCACAGCTCAGACAGGAGTGCACCAAGAACCCCAGGTACAAGAGCACCCAACCCGAAGCCCGTAGCACACGTGGTGGGCACCAAGGTGCCTCATGACTGTGCAGGGCAGCTGGTACAGCCACCAGCGAGTCCCCAGCGAGCTGCTGCCACAGCCACCCCATTGCTCACCTCTAATATCGTGCTGGAGTTACGACACACACCGGGGTTTCTCTCTCCGTGAGCCAAGAAGCACGGGAAAAATAATGCACAGAGCAAAAGTGAAATATAAGAGCGGTAAAATGTATATTGTACATGTAAATGTACACATACATTTAATATATTTACCCATACATAAAAAAATGCATACGCTCAAGAGTCCCCTGCATGCTAGTTAGCAGATTTAGATTAATACAATGCTGCGATTTGGCAATTCCAATCAAGTCCAAAAGAAGCACAAGTGGAGATGATGGGAAATGGTGACCCACGTCCTCTGCACCCTACTTATTTCTTTGCTAATGATTAAGATGACAGCTTATTAAAATAAAACGTTATACCAAAAGAAAAAAGTAATCCCAAACAATACACAATGCCTTTTGACAAAAGGAAAAAATAGTTGAGAAATTGCACATGCAGACAGGTACAGCTGCCGATTTCACTACTGATGCTACCGCTAGATCCTAGCCATTTGGGACAGAAAGACTCTATTTAGACAGTTCCTTTCTTCCTAAAATTCCAGATTAAACAGCACAGTGAAGCACTTCTAGAAACCAGTCTACAGTAAATAACTCTTGGGGGAAGAGATACCCTAACGAAACTGCATGGAGAATTACTCATTCAATCATTTTTAAGGCGTGAGTCACAAGGCAGTTTTGTTGGCCCGAACCTCCAGCTCCATCTCCATGGCAAGCCGGCAGCAAATCCCAGGGCCCGGCCGGTATTCCCAGAGCTCAGCCGTGCCCTGCTCAGCCCCGTGTGTTCACGGCTATGCAAGGAAAGCCCAGCACGGGCAGCATCTCACAGCAGCGCTTCCACACACACCTAGCACCTCCTTCCCATGGAGTCAAGCAGGAATTTGACACTGCCTTCAGTGGCAGCAAAATTAGACCAATTCCAAGTGCTCTACGGGAGACAGAAAGAGAGGCTGAAAACACAGCCAACCCTTTTGGTATTAATTACCAGGCCACTGACAGCACTAAGCATCCCGCTTTGCGAACACCTTGCTCCAGCTCTGCCAAAAGGAGCACTTTTAAATCTGCATTTTGAAGCTAAATGCATCATCATTACACAATTAGTGCTCTAATTAGCCTCCGCAACAACAGATCGGCTTTATTTACGATTAATTTTGCTTAATGAGTTAGCTGTAGTTTTAGCTGAAGGATAATGGGGGAGAATTAATAATTGCTTAATCCACACAAAATTTTGTTGTTCATATAGTGCACAAAATTTTGACAAATGCTTCTGAATCCCGGCCAACAGCCACCAGCACATTTTCACCATCTGAAGGCAGCCAAAGCTCAGCAAATGTTACCATGTTACATTCTAGTAGATTAAACTGTTGATATATAAAATTAGAATTATTATTATAAACTATGGCCACGGTTATAAACTCAGCTTCCATTGCCAGCTTGCAGGGAAGCTTCTCCCCTCCCAAAAAAATCCCTAGCCAGAGGGATTCGTTGAGGTCACCTCCTCGCAAGGTCTTTTCCATTTGCACGTGCATGTGAAAGCGATGGGGCTGGAGAAGAAATGGGCTACGTATCCTCCCCATGCATCAGGTCTTCTCCTGGATGCCTCATTTTTCCTGCTTTCCCAAGGTTTTGGGCAGGCATGTTCTGGGCTGCTGAAGAGGGTCCCTTGGCAGATAGGGCTGAACTGGTGACCTGGATAAAGCATCTTGTCATCAAGATGAGCAAGTACTTTATAGAGCACTATATGGATTATTTCCTGGAATGCACTGCAGTTTGCTCTGCTTTTGAAAACATGTGTGATGTATATATTTACTACAGCAAAAAGATCTCACTGCTATCGATTCTTTAATAAATATTTAATGGTTACCCACTAGAAGCTAAATTTAAATAACAGCACTAATATCATTAAATAAATGAAACAATTTAGAAGTGCAAGGGGAAAAAAAAAAGGGAAAAGCAGCAAATACCTCCTCAGAGCATTCTAACCCAGAGCAGCAGGAAAGCAACCTGAAACCACGTTACATGCTGATAGGCTGAGTCACGTCTGCTCTCACAGTCCGAAGCAGGGAGGTGATTCTGTACAAACATCTAACAGAAAAAGGCAGGTGCTGCGAGCAGCAGACCTGGCCCGGCCTGGCTCCCAATGCCTTTTCCCCACGCAGATCCCTTGACGTTTGAGAAGGGTGGCGCTTAATGGCTTTTGCTTCAGCAGAGGCACAAGTCACATCACCCTCCTCTTCCCGGCTTCCTAATTGCATGCGACTTGCGTGATTCTGATAGTTCTTAAACCTGTACATCTCTATTGTATTGGAAGGAAACGCACTAGAAGTGGCTTAATTTGGTTTTACACACATTACCCCTGCCCAGGCTTGCCACAGGCCAGGGCTGCACACAGTTGCCTTCTTTTTTTTCCAGCTGCCAACCTTCCTTGCCTGGTATTTGCTAATTTAGGGGCAGCTGATTGCAAACAGCATTAATACTCTGAGAACACTCTGTTTGGGGCTTCATGTACAAGTGCATGGGATTCTGGAGAAAAATTACTGTGCAGCTGACAGATACAAATTAAAGAGAAGAATAAACTCACACAGTTCTCAGCCTGCCAACATCATCTAGCACTCAACTTTTAAACACACAGGCAGCAGATCGTTCTTCTGAACTCTGCATATCAACCTATCGTCTCACATTTTAAAGCTGCATACACAAGTGATGATGCTGGCTACATCCTACCTACAAGGAGCTCAACTCCTTTGGGAGGCAAATACAGGTTTCTCTCAATCTTCTCTGCTTCTTCAGCCTGTACTTTTTTTCCCAAGCACATTTGTATCTCTGGAACTGGCCTCCTTTGCGAAGCTCCTTAGAAGATGTACTGCCAACAAAGCCTGATGTAACAAGAAGATGTTATTACATTATATCCTAAAAGGATACATCTTTCCGAAAGGATAATGCCTAGCATCAGAGTGAGAACCCTGCTTATTTAACCTGGGGAGACAAAAAAAAATCTCAATTAGGAGTTTCAAGTAAAGCTGATACCACAGACAGCTCCATGCAGCTGCACAGAGATGCACTAACCTCACTCAGGAACCACCTGTGCTGCTGTGAAGTCAAAACAAGTGGTAAAGATGACCCAATTTGGAGAGATTAAAGCCTAAATGTATTGCATACATCTATGCTTAGGACATGTCTACACCTGAAAGGTGATGAGGATTAAGGCATGGTATGATCTTAAGGGACAACAGTATATTCTAAACCATTCCCATACTGGGAAAACTCTGCATACGTGCCAGATATCACAGCCTTGACAGTGCTCCAAGGAAAGGAGCCCTTTACCACCAAATTGCTCAGGGACCATCAAGACCATACCTAGGAAGAGACAAATTTGTTCTAGTAATATCTGTCAGGGACAAAACACATGTGGCAACAGCACAGGAATGAGGTTATCAATTTCTCAAGAAAACATGAGGTAAAGATGGACGGAAAGAAAAAAGGAAATAGAAAAACGCACGCACACTACCCAAACCAAACTCTGTTCTCTGCTTTTGCCTGGACCTGTCACCGGGCTGGTTTGATAGCTGGGTGATCCACTGCAGCTTTTTCTCGGAAACTTTTGAACTATCCAGGACCTTAACAGTATAGTTACTCTTCCCGAAAGGCAGACCTCACCGCTCTGTGCAGAGACTTGCTTTCCTCATACTGAAAGAGGCAACTTTTCATTGTCAAGACACAGGAATACACATAATACTGTTCGCTGCTCTTCAGACTAAAACTTGTGTTTAATTCCTGTTTGCTGCTCTTCAGACTAAAGCTTGTGTTTAATTCCTACCCCTTGAAGGAAGCCAAGTTTCCAAAAAGTCTCTCAATTTCTGTTTTAAAGCTAGACCAGACCCAGGAGAACACATTGCTTACAAAAAGCACTGCAAAATATCCAAAGGCCAGGCTAGGGATGAGGAAAGTAGATATAAATTCTCACACAACTCCAACCATGCATGTTCTTAAATCCAAGTAGAAAATTTTACATGATCTTTGGCATACAACAGTCCTCTGTACCTCTGACCAATACAGCCCTCAGAGGGAGGGAACAGAAGGTCCCTTCAAAAGTGACAAGATCACTGTGTTCAGATGGAATTTGGTTTTCTCGGATGCTGAAAGAAGTGCTGGGGAAACAGATCTAAAAAGGCAATACAAAGAGGGCTCTAGCCTACCATGGAAGATCACAGCAACAGATCTTTAGGGTAACTTCTACCTTGTGGTTGCTGCTCTTGAATTACAGAGCAGAAACGATACATAAACTATTCCCCCTAAGATTTCCCGCAAGGAAAACACCCTCACACTGAGCTGTTGCTCTTGTTCACTAGCATATGCAGGTATCCATCCCCTCCACACTGATCCTGAGAGCAATTTGCCCCCACAACCGCCCTCCAGGGCGCTGCAGGTTTGCCCTGGCTGCTGAGGGCACTCGGGTATCTGAGCAGGAGCCGCAGCTTTGCTGGGAGGTGCCCAGCGATGCCCCCGAGGGGAGGTTCAGAGCTCCACAACTTCTCGGAGGGGAGCAGGCAGAACAACTGCGAGCCAAAAAGCCAAGTATGATGCGCAGAGTTCACAACTCACTCTGCCCCACCATACATGCGGAATCAGATGAGTAATGGAACATAAACCCCAAAACTGGAAAGCACAGTCAAAAATAACACGTGCGGAGAAAGCAAGAGTCAGTTAAAGAAAAGGAGGTTCTCGTTCACAGAAGTTTTTTTCCAAGTAGCCTATCTGTGCACAAGGGAGGGGGAAGAATCACCACCAACCTTTCCGTGAACAGCGGCTCCTGCTGTACACGTGCCCCGTTCCATCCCATTCCTGCCGTGCTGCTGGCGGGAGCCGCTGCCAGCATCGCTCTGTCCATGAGGAACTACTCCTAAGGCACAGCCTGGCACAGGGGTGCCAGCACAGGCCCGTAACGCAGAGCTGGCTCCACATCACGGACCCGTTTTGCTGGGCAGTGTCACTAGGACATTCATCCCCATGCAGGCCTGGCAGCACTTGGCCACACAAGAAGCATTGAGGAGCTCTGGTCGCTCTAAGGTAACCACATTGGCACGAGGGGTTTAGGTCAGCATGGGACAGGAGACAAGCTGTGCTGGCATTAAGGTACAGCAGGGTCTAACTATTTACGGGGCTGTGAAAACTCAACACAAACAAAACAAAACCAAAGCAAAGCAGGCATGGTTGTGCAATACCCAGTCTTCTACAGGGACAGAGATCCCCCAAGCAGGTTCATGCATCGGGGTTACTGTGGGAAAAGCAGAAGAGGGCCACGTTTCCGCCTCCTCGCTGGGATGAATTGCTCCCTTCCAAGGCTCCCTTGCAGCACTGGTGGGAATGAGCACAACTCAGCCTCCTGTTTCAGGACGGCACAAAATCAGCACAGGCAGCTGCGCTGTCACCCACAGAACCCAGCCTCACAAAGCGCTGCTTAGCTGGACAAGTAACCAGAGCCCGTGTCCCACAGGGATGGGAAACGGGGCCTCAATCCACTATGTCAAGCAAGTGATTTCAACAGAAGTTGCATCCTCCCCCAGAACTGACATTGGGAAAGATAAGGAGAGCTCCATAACAGAGAGCTCCTCATCCAGCTGCTCCCGACACACTGCACGTCAAGGAAGACAAAGACTGCAAGTTTAAGTTTTTGGAGAAGAAACTCAAGCCGCAGCAGCAACCACCTGCAAACAGGCAGCCTATGAAGCAGGCAGGAGCACCCTGTGGGGTAACAGGGCAGGTGCCCAAGCAAGTTAATCCAGCCCAAGGAGAACTCAGCAGCTCCCGGGCGCAGGGCTGTGCAGAGTCGGGCACATGGCTGCCGCGCAGCACAATTCCACAGGCACCAAGAAAAGCGGATGTAATGGGATTAGCCGATCGCGGCACTCCACCCTCATTATAACACTCACCAAGGAAGAGGAATGTTGCTGTGCACAAGCGCTTGCTTCCACAGGGAATGCCTGACCGGTACTGACAGACAATATGAAAAACGCACGGAAGGCCCTTTCCCCAGGGGTTGTGAGCTACAGCAGTGGTTACACAACTACTGACTAGTGTCAGGGGCTGCCTGGGGGCCATTATTATTTTTATTACTTTATTATTTTAATTGTAATGTGAAGAATCTAACCTGGTGTAGATGGTGCTACAGCAATCCACAGTATTTCATTTCTAGGTAACCGCTTTTAAATCTGCGTAGCACTGCTCCGCACGGCTTCTGTTTCTATCCTGCACGTGGAGAGAAATCTAGGCTTCTGTTTAAAGCCCAATTCTTTCTTTTTCTTTTCCTTAAACTTCCTGAAAACTAAACTGATTGGCTCACCCTTCCATCAGGGCTATTCTCCCTGCAGTTCTCCCCCAGAGAGCCAAGGGTCAAAACACTGAAGTCATTGCTTGTGCAACTATGAAGAAGCGTAAGCTCAGCTCACTTCTTCCAGTTCCCCACCACGCTTTACCGAGCTCAGGCCTTCTGTTCAAATCCATGGGGGCATCTTCACTGCCCATCAGCCTGCGATCCCACAGCTGCTTCAGCATGGGATGGAGTCAAGGAGGACCCCAGCACAAAGCCTAGACTCAGTGGCCAGGCAGTAGCTTCTGGGGATGATGGGGCCCGTTGGCTGTGTAGCTGAGGCATGAAACCCTCTCTAATTCACAGCTTCACTCCAGCAGGCAGAACACACGGTTATGCTCCCTTATCCCCACAGATGTGATGCTGATACAGCTGTGCTGCATGAAACATTTTGCTCAGGGCAACACAACTGTGACAAACAGATCTTCTGTGACAGTTTCCAGATGAGAAACTAGATCAACCAAGAAAGATCCGGGGTTTTGAAATTACCAAAGAAAAAGAAAGATGCACTGGATAGTGCAGAGCAGTATCCTGATAGCTGGGAATACACTGTCCATTGCCTCATAAAAAGGCCTTGCACAAGTTCTCTGTAACAGATTCTGACCTTAAATATTGCTACTGAAATCACTCACACTTAATACTACTGTCCCATAGATATCTTGTCAGATGGCGCGATCATTCCCCAGAACACCAAAAAGTAGATTGCCTCATTGTTTTCAGCAACTGTATCAGTTGACAATGCTTACTTTCTTAATAAATTATTTCTCATAACTTAGCAACACTTCTAAGTGATTACAAACGCATCTTGAAAGCACACCACAGTTTTAATCACCTTCCAAAATCAGATGTTGGGTTTGATATTTATGATTGTTCTGACTCCATTTCGTTTAAGGGCTCCCTTTGTCTCTGAAAGCAGAGATAAGGAAGTTATCTAGGACACCCACTGCAATACCTTTTAAGTCTGTAATTTAAGAGGAAATTTCCTCCGTCACTGGCAGATGCTAATAGTTGCTGTTATTATTTTCCGTACAGCACCAGGAAAGCTGCCTTGGAGAAATATCCTTCATCCTACAAGAAGCAGGCATCAGGTCAACTAATCAAACAAGTGTGCCCCTGCAGTTTCTAAAGGAGACCTTCTTCTAAGCTACTTTAATCTACAGGGAGGGAAGAAAAAAAAAAAAAGTCTCACTGACAACTCCAGGGTAAGAGCTCAGCAGGGTACTAGGAGGAAGCAGACGGCAACTGTTTCTTTTAAAGATCTATTTTACATGGATTCCCCATCAGCTCTGCATTGAGCACAGCAGCTCCTGTTCCGAGATTCCGGATCACTTCAGACTGATTCCAACATTAACTGAAGGAAACAAGACTGGAATTCAGTGGGCTCCAGAGGAGGACAGGAAGCCATGCATTGAACTTTCCAGCACTAACACACACCTCATGCAAAGAATCTGAGGGGCCTTTGACATCCAGCTCTGGATGCCCAGTTCTCCTAAAGAGTTACCGAAAACCTGGATACAGATTTGGGGCTATGCAAATATATCCTCTTTATGCAGCACACAGGACCCTAATCTGTCTCTCACTACAGAGGAAAGTGAGATTAACCTACCTATTCAAGCTGGACTATTTACATCTATTGGAAATCTCTATTTACATAAAACTACAATAAAGTATTTCAGAAGAGAGCACGTGCCAAACTACGGCCACTATTCCGCTAAAGGCAGGCGGATACCGTAAGGTGTATGTAAGATCATTAGTTAGCTATGACAGGCGATTTACTGTGATTTATCTCTCAGGATCATCTCATTCACCAGGAAAACGGAGTGTCAGCCCCATCCATAATCTACACATGCAGCTCAGATACCTGAAAATGCTAATAGGTTAGAGGATGCAGCAGATGCCTCTCCAGCACGAGCCAAAATATTTAACCCGAAACCTTTTGGAACGGAACCCAAAAACAAAGGTAGCCCGGCCAGAACGCCGACTAACATGGAATTGCCAGGGGCTAATGAACATAGAAAACTCTTTGCCTAGCACATAGTTTTACTGTTGCTGGGAGAGCCATCCTTTCAGTGAAGGTCCAAGAAATTGCCTTCTTTTGGTTTTGCCTCTGTTTGAGCCAGACGCAAATTAAGGCTAAATCAAGAGCTGTGGTTCAGAATGATTCGATGGAAGGCAAGAACAAAGGTCAAAACTTTGTAGCTTGCAGGTGCCTATCCTGAGAACACAACAGAACAGGGCCCTCGATCCTCCAAGGACAACTGTGGGAGTGAAATGTTTGGGGTCTCATCTACATACCACCTTACGTACCACCTGGTGCAGCAGCAAAGCTGACCACATGGGTGACATGCCCAGAGTTTCACTTAAGGAGATCAGTCTCTCCAGGCATTCCACCAGTCACCAAACTATGCCCAAATCTACACCTAAACAGAGCACAGCCATTTCTTCCACTCACAGTGAATCGAATTACTGCTTCATGAGCCTTCTCATAGCACCACGGCGAGACTGAGTGTGGCTCAATCCAATAACAGCAACCAAATTCACACAAAATATTTTGCGCAGCTATTCCTTCCTAGTCTTCCCCCTCTATCTCAAAAAAAAAAAAAAAGTATCTTTGAAAAAGCCTTCCTCTACCAACAAAACAGGTGGCAAGCTCTAAGGCACAGCCCACTGATTTAGTCTGAACATGCTAGCTTGAAGATCTGGCCAAAAAATATGAGTGAACTAAGGCAGCAACTGCCACCAGAACTGACAACCTGTAATCAATACCTTCCGTGCTTAACGCAGAGCAAACCGCCTCTCCTCAAGACACCGCTCTGATGCTTGCTAAGAATACAGAAATTGCAACAAATTCAAGAAGCTTGAGTTTTGGCTTCAGAATGCTAGAGAGAGTCCATAATTTGTCAACAGGAGCACAGCCTTAACAGAGAGCACCAGTGATGAAAGGAATGAAGACACCACCTGCGAGATACCACAAAATACATTTTAAAAAATTGTTCACTGAAGCTGTAGCTACATGTGTGTTGCAAGAGCTAACGAAGCTTAAAAATCGCTGAAAATGTTAACACCGTGAACACCAAAATATTGAACGTGCTAAAGTATTTTTGCATGATTTCATCCTAGATCTTTTTATTCCCCAATTTTACTCTGGTTTTTAGTCTAGATTATAAAGAAGATTTAAAACAGGGAGATTTTTCCCCCCTTCCAGTGAAGCCTTCCCATTAATAAAAAGGAAACAAAGAAAATGAAGAAAGTGAGTAGTAAAACTTTTACAACATAATAAAACATATCAGAATCCCAGTGCAGCAGGATTGGAATTGTCTAAAGATGCTGAATTATGATAGGTTGTCACATAAAGTTCAGTCCAGAGTATTAGCAATCATATTCTCTAGCAACATGTATATAATTGGAGATCTTCATAATAACCCTCAGTTTTAAAGGCTCGTAAAATGTGTGTTTTACTCATAATTTGCGGGAGGAAGGAAGAAATTTTTAAAGGAAAGTAACATCTTTTTCCTCAGCAAGAAGGACCGAAAGCAATACGGGGGGTATTTTAAAGCAAGCTACCCTAAAATCTTGCTATTTCTTTCAGAATATGTAGTGAGGAATTATACACACATTTCTTCCAAAAAAGATAAATATTTATCTACAGTTCACACACTAAAAAGACAGTTAATACACACAAGGCAGAAGATCTCTCGAAGTATATTAGAACTGAAACATCTTAAATTAGTTTTGAATACAAGTATAAAGGTTATAGATGATACAACATTGTAACCAACAGTAAAACAAGCTTTAGCACACTATCAACAAAGTAAAAAGAAAAAAGAAAGAAAATAAAAATAGTAAAATAGGAAGGACATCGGTTTTATGAAATGCATGTAAACTGCATCTCACGCCACCTCCAAAAAATAGTATGAAAGATAATTATAAAAACATTATGAGTCCTTGACACTGCCTGTAAGCTCCCAAATCTCTCTATATTTTCTCATTTTCTCCCTTGACATTCTAAAACAAAATCCTTTCGGTTTGTTAAAGAGTCAACACTGAGTGCCATAAGTTTCCAGTAATCCCGGCCATCTTTTGAACTTGCCAAGGCAAAGCTAACGTAATGAATACAACGCTGAAGTTTCTATATGGAATAAAAAATACAACCTGCTATCAAGCCCAGATATTTTAACTATCTATTTTTGCCAGAGTAAAAGCCTTTTTGTAAATAAAGCATGTTTGTTTTTAAATAGAGCTATTGTAAGCAGGTTTTGGAAGCACAGAAAATAACAACAGTAATAATCGTTTCCTTTTGGATTTCAAAACCTGTTGAAACAAAACCAGGACGAGCAAAGCCTGGTGTTCTCCTACCTGGAACAGGTAAAGACCAGCTCTCAAATGCCACCTGGGGATAGTTCAGACTAGCAATCCCGTTCATGTCCAGATGAGACACCAGCATGAACAAGATCGAGTCTGCCCCGTCCTCTTCTCTGATTAGCAAAGGCTACAGCAGGGGCGAAGAGCTAGCAAGCCGAGGAGCCGAGCAAGCCAAACGGGCTCCTGGAGAGCACCACGTTTAAAAGGAGACTTACTGCTCGCCATGTGACTGGGTGAGGTATGCTGCCCATTGGGTGTACTTGAGGTGAGGTCGATAGCCATGCCCGAGTGCTCCCTGTCGGGGGAAAGCTCGTTGTCACCTGTGGGCACAAAGTGAGGCACCCGTGAGTTCCCATCCCCTCTGTCTGCAGCACGACCCCACCATTAAGAACCACCACCCACTCGCACCCCCTTTGCCCCTGCTCGTCCTCCCAGGGCTAGAGGAGTTCCCCAAAATCTGCAAAAACTGGGTTTGCAGGGGCCACAAGCTCATATGCAACTGGTGGATTTTTAAAGAGTCCCCCCAAATCTATTCAAATCACTCTCACATACCCACACTTGGGAAACCCCTTCCCCAGCTGCTGTTATCAACAGAAGTTAGTATTTGCTCTCCCATTCGCAAGCACGGAGAATCAGGACTGGGCAAGGGAAGACTAAAGTAGTGTTTTTCAGTACCGACCTTCCCCTCAAAGCTTTCACTTAACTGACAGCTGAACAATACACTTCAACAAACTAAGATCTTTCGCTCTGATGCAGAAAATGGAAGAAATGCAGGGAAAAACATGTAAAGCTTTTGGCTGCATTTTGAGTTTCTGAAAATGAACTCGCTCTTTTGCAAAGCTCATTCATCCTTAGCAAACACTGGAATATATGCCTTCCCACCCCTGCGCCCAGACACACTCATTTTCAGTCACACATCAAGTTTACGTTCGAATGTGATTAATTCGGTGCCATCTTAAAGCAAAGCACATACACAAGGAAGCTAAAGTTTCGGGCTGCATTATGCAGGGATAGTGTGAAAAGGGAAGGTAATTCAGAATAATTAAATAAAATGACTACTTACATGTTATATATCCATCAGCAACCTCTGCTTCCATAGTCAAAGTGCAGTGCTGCAAGGCAGAAAAGTACACCCTCAACGACGCCTGTCAGTATCAACCATTAAATGATTAAACTTACTTAAAGCCCTAAGTAGTCACCCATTTTACTGCTCTTGCAACCACTGCCTAGAGAAACACCCAAGGGTGCTGCTGCTCCTGCATGTGCTCGGTTGCAAATCACCCAAGTCCTTCTGCAAATTACTTGAGTGCAGAACTGCAGCCACCTCCTGCACAGGCTGCTCTGGGAACATCCCGGTCTGCATACACCCTTGTGGCTTCCCACTCACCTATTTACCTGATTTGAGGGATTTTTTTATTGTTATTTTCTTCCCCTGAGCTTCCGCTCGCTTTGTTGGAGCCGGGATTGTGGCGCTTTATCAATTATCAGTTCTCACAGCCAGAACAGACTTGGAGGCGATGGAGACTATTAACAATTGCTCTTTTCACAGGGAGACTCCATCCTGCTCGGAGGGAAATAAACCCCCTCCCCAGCACCCAGCCTCCCTTAATGGACCTATTACTGCTCCCCGCCTGTCTCACAACCGCTCTGCCGCCAGCACACCCGGACACACACCTGTACCCACACCTGGTGGCCCTAACCTCACTCATCAGCCCCAGTTCAGGGCTCACGGGAGCCCCTACACTCCCAGACCACGCGTTTTGTGGCACAAAGCAATCCTAAAAGTTTCTGGAAACACTTTGCTGACACAGAACAAGCTATTACTTTCCAGAAACCCAAGTAACTGTATAGAATGACACCCCCTAGCTATCATTTGATATATATTGAAAAAAAAAAAGAAAAAAGAGTAAGCAAGATCGATAATCATAACTATGTTCTTTTAAGTGGAAAAGTTAAGGAACTGACATGACCAGAGGAGAATTTTATTTCCTCTCTCCCTCCACGGCCTCTTTTTTTTGCCTTTAGTTTCAAAACTCTCACTGCACCAGGCAGCTAAATTATTCACAATGAGCCATTTCTGTATTGATCGCCAAGTATATTTAGCCCTAGCTCCTGGAATTTCTCCATTACTTACTGGAAAACAGGCAGCTTCACTTCTTGTCTCCAAAACCACTTCCCTCCCCCTCCCTTAACCCGCTTTCCTCCCCCTTCCCGCCTGCTCCCCCCCAATAAATAAATACTTTTCTCTGTGTTCATCTTCGGTATAAAGCAGATCGAATTCCCAAGGCATTCAGCACATAACACTTAAATTTCAACCTGCCTGGCTGCTATCAGACTCTCCTCAATTACTGATTTTCACACGACTTTTTTTTTTCCCCAAGAAATCTCAAAAAAAAAAAAAAAGAAAAAAGAAAAAAGAGGAAAAGTTTTCAGAACAGGCAAACAGCCTCCTCAAGCCCTTCAAAATTACCTTCTCTTCCCCCTAGTCCAGGTAGGCAGGCACACACCGAGGGAAAGAAAGAGCCATCAGAAGCAACAGGGAAAGCTCATCCCAGCCAATGGAGTGGAAGGAAAGCGAGGGGAGGAAGGGAGGAGGAAGGGAAAAGAAGGCAAGAAAGAAACACAGAAACATCCATGACCGAAATTAAAACATTGCTGCATTTTTATTATTTTTATTTCTTAGAGGGGGAGGAAAGGGAAAAAAATAAAAAGTTTGGTCACAATATTTTTTTTTTTAAGGCTGTGATGGCAAATGCCAGCTGCTTTCCACAAGGAATGGAGGAGTTTGGGGATTTTATTGCCCTTTTTTTTCCGCTCGTGCTACAGAAACAGCGAGATGTGGAAAGTTTAAAAGGGAAAAAAAAAAGAAAAAAGGGAAAAGAGGAAAAATGCGGGAAGAGGGAGAGGGGAGCGCAGCCGCCGGCACTTACAGGTGGGGCATGCGGCGAGGGCAGCCGGCAGCGCCGGGAGGAGCCGGCCGGCCGGGAAAGTCGCTCGGGAATGGCAGATACTTTCAAGGAAGATGAGGAACAAAAAGAGAGAGGAGAGGGAGGGAGGGAGGAAGGGAGGGAGGAAGGCAGGTCAGCCGGTGCTACAGCAATGCGATTAAGCAGCAGAGAGAAAAAACTTGATCCACCGGTTCCTTACGAATCGGCGAAGAAGCTGGAGCGGGGGGGGGTTAAATAAATAAATATATGAGGAACAAGGGGGTGGCGGGGAGAGCCCCGAGCCGCACACTCGCGCGGCGGGCAGGAAACCCACAGGCCAACTTCCCGGGAGCCGCGCGGCTCCTCATCCCAGCCGCGCCTCCGCCCGCCCCGCGCGGGACCTGTCAAAGTAACTCAACTCCGGCCCCGGGGATTTCTTCCCCCCCTCTTATTTTGCTCCTAAGTGTGTGTGTGTGTGTGGGGCTCTTCTCTCGCCGCCGCAGCCCGCCCGCCCGCAGGTGGCGGCGGCGCCCGGCCGGGGCGGAGGGAAATGGCAGTTGGGGCCGGCGCTGACTAACGGACCGGCCGCCGGGCTCGCCCCGCCGCCGCCAGCCGCGCCGCTCCCTTCCTTTTGCCTTCTTTTTATTTCGCTTTATTCCACTGGGCGTCACGGGGCCGCCAGCAACAAGTCTCCCCGGCGCCCGCCCGCGCGGGCGGGAGATGCTGCGTAACGGCCGCACTTTACTTGGAGACCCCCCTCGCGCACGCACGCACACCCGCGAGGCAAAAGCAGACGGGAAAAATAAATAAATAAATAAAGCAGGAATAAAGAAGCAGCCAGGCGCAGATTTACCTCAGTGAATCCCTTCCATCACCCCTTTTGTTTGTGTTTTTATTAGTGGCGCCGCGCCGTGTGCCTAGCGGTGCGTGCGCGCTCCCCGCGGCGCCGCGGCCGCCCGTGGAAACTAAGGCAGCGGCGGCTCCGTCGCCAAGGCTAATCCCGGTTTTACTTCCTCCATCTTCGGAGCGCGAGCAGGGTTAGCCTGGGACAGCTGGTCAAACCCCGAGAAACCGATCCGCCGCACTCGCTCGCGCACACCCGCACCCGCCACGCGCGGCCACACGCGCGCGCGGTCACACCGGGGCCGCCCGCGC
>VZSG01000321.1:751844-814056 GCA_013398315.1 Nothoprocta pentlandii
GGGCTCGCCCGCCGGGCGCCGCGCCGTGATTCAGCACTTGTGCTTTCCAGCGCCGCCGCGCCAGCGCCCCGCAGGGGCCCGGCGGGCCGCGCCTCCCCCGGCCGGCGCCCCGCGCCATCTCTCCTCGCACACAGCACGGCGCGGCAGGCGCTGACCGCGGCGTCTCGCCCTCCTTCCCTGTGGAAAAGCACACTGTTCAACACCTAGTCACAGGGACAGCCTTTCCGCACTGTATTCCTCCCTCTGCCCCAGTGCCTGCCTGTGAGGAGGCCAGGCGGTGGCAAGAAGGGAGACGCCAGCTGCGTATTTTCCCCAGGAGGCCCCCCATAGAATCATGATGGTTGGGCAAGACCTTCAAGCATTGAGTCCCACCATAAACCCATCACCACCATGCCTGCTGAACCATGTCCCCAAGCACCTCATCTACATGTTTCTTCAACACTGCCAGGGACAGCGACTCCACCACTTCCCCGGGCAGCCTGTTACAACACTTCACTACGTCTAGAAATTTTTCTTAACTATTTAACCTGAACCTCCCTTGACACAACTTTGGGCCACTCTCTCTTGCCCTACCACTTATGAGGCCAAAACAATACAGTAAAGTTGCCTTCATACCAGCACCAATCCCAGCATGAGAGCTCATCAACAACCACCCAAGGCTACCAGCATGTCCACACCAAGACACACTTACAACTCAGGGCCCATTTTGTGCATGTCCCCCAGTAGACCCTGACAGGGATCATTTGATAGGTCTTCTTGCACCCAGCGCCTCCCCCTTGGCCTCAACAGGCTTTAGAGCAGGTGTGATAGGATCATTCTTCTAACATCTCTTAGTTAAGGCCGGTCTGACCACCACATTAGACACCAGGATTAATCCTGCAGGGAGATGCAATACCTGGATATGCAATGCGTTGTATACTAGATAATACTAAGTTTTAAATTTGCCGCGTTAAGCACAATAGAAAACATCAGAATTCGGGCTGCCAATATACCCTTTCACCTAGCACGGAAGCTAACGGGAATAATGGAATTATCCTATATATACACATTGGTCGCTAAAGGGAAATAATACATTTTGCCAGGGAGTTTTGCAGGCATTTACTGACTAGAGTACTTTATATATCCACATTGGTTCCAGCAGCGCATTAAATGAAACGGAAAATACTTTTTTTATCCTTTCCCCGGAGGCAAATTGTATACATTGGAGTGTTTTGCTTACAAATGTAAAACATGCACGTGCTTCAGTCCCCTTTTCCCTCCTTACATCTTTCCAGAGCTTGTGGACTCAGGAGTCCTCCTTGGGGGTCCTGAAGCCCATGGCACTCCCAACAAGTAGCTCTTGCCATGTGCCACCCTATCCTGACAGCACAAACTTAACTTATTGCTGAAATTATTCAACAAGCCCAAGACAGGGAAGTTAATAGACAGCTCTCCCCACAGCGCAATAAATTTTAGCCAATTAGTCATTGCACCACAACTGTGAAGTAGATTAATTTAGCTCTTCTCATTTTACATAGGAAGGAGGTAGAAAGGTTAGGGGACTGGCCCAAGGCCACAAAGAGCAGCACTCCGAGAGCTGAGCCTAGAAAGCAAACTTCTTGTTTCCCACGCCTACGTTTCAACAACTAGACTTGGCTTGCCTACCTCCGAAATAGTCTGGCATAGCTCTAGCCGTGTAATTATACCATAGCAGTTCTGCTGGAATACAGCTCCTCGTGGACATCCTCCTCCAGAAGGAAAGTGACTTCCCCTGAGCTGTCCGTATGAAATCACTCCATAGCAAACTCTCAGGTTTCTTTGTCTGGTGTTTTGGAGGTCAGCCTTCCCAAGGTGGGAGTCTCAGCAGCATTTGGGAGCCTTTGATCACTTTTACAGGACATTGAAAAGCAGGGTAAATGCCAAAAAAAGTCACCAAAATACTAGGGGCTTTTTTTGACAAAGTTTTTATGATGCTTTTCATCAAAATGTTGAAAACTGAAGGTTTCCAGCTGGCAATCCTTAGACATAATACTTTAATAAATAAGTAACAACTTTTTCTCACAAAGCTGTTGGAACTTGCTTCAGCCATAGGGGCTGATGGTCAAAAGCCAGATCCACCCTCTACAGTCATTATTCCTCTGCTTTTAATCCTGCTGCTTTGCAAGCTTTCAAAAAAATCAAACCGAGTTGTGAAAACAAAGAGAAGTGACCAAAAGAGAAGCAGGGGACGGGCAACAGAATGAAAGGGCTGGCCGTTAGAAATACATTTGATAGCTCCAAAGACTGCAGACCTGGGAACGTCTATGCTACAGGGACACACACATGGCCTCAGACCATGGTTTCATCGCAAAACTCAGCTCTGCATCAGCTTGGGGGGATGCAGTGAGAAGTCCACAAGGATCTCCCCAAAAATATATTTGGTGAAGCCGCTGTGATGATCTTGATGATAAAGAGATGTTCTGGAGGAGCCCTGGACTCACATGGTGAGAGGTCCTCCCCATAGTTTCAACCCAGTCACTATTTCTCCATTTCTAAAATGGAGAGAATAATACAATGAGAGGGTTTCTCAAGAGCAATTTTCAGTATTGCCACAGACTTCTGCCTTCTTGTCTAAGACAAATCCCTCAAAGGGCCATTTCTGGAGATCCCATGAGCACAACAGGCAGCCTCTTTCCACTCCCATCAATGGGACTGACTCCTAAGCAGCATCCACACAAGCCACCAATTCAGGTGGCCTGAGGTGGCTTGTTGGCAATTACACTTTGATGGGTCAGTGAGAGGCTCAACCTGATGTATTATTTAAATTACCCATGGATTTAATCCATATGTGTGAATTATTATTCACAACAAGCATAAAAATGCTTTTATGTTACTTCTTGTTTAAATCATCTGATTTTTTTTTTTCAAGTGCCTATATAAAGTCAAAAGATTCCAGGGGTTAGCAGCCAAACACCATTTATCAAGTATTAACAATAAATAATAGTTTAGCACAACAAAAATCCCAGCTTTATTTAGCACTGGCAAATTAAAAAGCACATATGTAATCTACTATTGCCTTAGACAGCCTCGAATGCCACTGAGCACCGGACTGCTGAATCAGCTTACTTCCCTTTAGACTGAACCCCCTCTCTTCTGCCCACAGAAGGGACACTTTGAACACAAACTGGATCTAATCCCAATATACTTTGAAGAGGACAAATGTAGACCTCTCTTTACTTCACTGTGCATTGGACAACCCGAAACCACGCAAGCCCTAATCTATTCATTACGCCATCCCCTTTCCTTTCCTACAATAAGGCACTGTTTTATGTTTATGTGCATCAATAAAGAGACCTATAAAGAAAATAATGAACATCCTTGAATATCTTCAGGCTATATCCTATTAAAGAGATGCAACATACTGTATCCCTTGTATTTCACCAAGATAAAAGCCTATAGATTAATTCCTGTTAAAACAGTTGGTATTTTCAGGATGTGCACATGTAATTTATGGAGGGGCACAATACTCATAATAGCTCAAAGGCCACAGAAACTGTAGATCTGTGTCTGTTACTGTAGTTGTACAGGCATTCATTGTACGGAGAGCAGTTGAAAAGGCAGAGCATGTAATCTGAATACTAAATTTGTGAATAGTTTCTCACTTGGGTTGGTTAGGCTTTTCAAGAGCAGCGGATCTTTGTGGGGGACTTTGTAAAACATTCTGCTAATATATCACATGGTCGCTGTATTTTCTTATCATCTTTGCTTTTAGAGCTTTATTCTCAAAGGCACAATATTTGATTCTTAAAAGGGCACCAGCTCATGCACTACAGTCTTCACCTGAATTCAGCGTGCTCCCTGTGAGGCATCATTTTCACAGCAAATGCTTCTTCCTTCTTCTATAAAGCCGCCAACTTCAGGCATACACATAAACTGAAAGTATACAGGAAACCAAGATTCCTATTCTTCCTGGTACTCTAATTGCTATATCCAAGATACTTGAAAAATAGTATTGTGTTTTATGCTTTACTATGAATAATAAAAACGTACAGGGTTTCTTCTTTATTCTCAAGATATAAATGTATATGGGCATAGCACTTATGAGGTAGGACGATTTTAAAGTCTTCTAACAAAATTTAATCATGACACTAGCTACAGACCCAGAATCCTTGAGTCTGAGCTCATTTCTAGTCTTTGTTTGTACAACTAGCACAATGAGGGTTTATTCAGGACTCTGCTTGCCACCTAGCACTTCAATACAAACAGGAATTACAACTCTTGCTGTGCTCAGGACTGGAAATACCAGTACCTACAGAGTAAAATATGTCTAACACTGAACAGTGTTAGAAAGCTCAAAAAGCAGCCGTTACAAAACTACATGGGATCTATATAAATTACTGGGGGCATTTCAAACAGGCAGATAATGGTTACTTAAGATAGAATTTGGTAAAAATGATGAAGTCATTTATGCTTAATACTGAAAAACCAGAGAAAATTCACTAACAAGTCACCAAGCTCATAGGTTTGCATCATTTGGTGTGAACCAAATTCTCCTCCTCTCCAACAGGAATC
Source organism: Nothoprocta pentlandii (assembly GCA_013398315.1). Classification (NCBI taxonomy): domain Eukaryota; kingdom Metazoa; phylum Chordata; class Aves; order Tinamiformes; family Tinamidae; genus Nothoprocta; species Nothoprocta pentlandii. The sequence goes on from VZSG01000321.1 coordinate 756,375, forward strand.
ATAAAATCACTATGGTTGGCACAGACCTCCAAAATCATGAAGTCTAACTATAAGTCCTTCAACACCCTGCCTGTTAAACCACATCCCTAAGCACTTCATCAACACATTTCTTGTACACTGCTAGGGACAGCGGCTCCACCACTACCCTGGGTAGCCTGTTCTAATGCTTGACCACCCTTTCTACATAGAAATATTTCCTAATATCTAACCTAAATAATTGCAAAAATTGAATCTTCAAAGTTCACAAGTGTCCAGTTGGGTTTGACTAGTTTTCCACAAGGCAAAAGATGTTTGTAGGCAGATAGTCCTGTTATTGTCCTGTTATTCTTGTTGGTTTCCACACTAGGTCAGAAGTACATTTATGCAGGTAGATTCACCTTGCTTAGCCTTGTATTCCTGGCTTCTTCAGGAGCCCATGGAAGAGAATGGCTCTTCCAACCGGCAAGTCCAGGCACTAAATTAGTCACTCTCTGGAGGAACATTTCTTCCTCCAGCAATTACACCAGGAGACATCAGCTGCCTACATTGGTTGCTACATTGGTTGCTTACATCCTCATTTATACTTGAGTCCCCCACCTAAAAAAAAAAAAGACTCTTAATAGTATTTTTTCCTCAGTTAACAGAGGTGAGGGTCTCTACCATGAGAGAGAAAGACAGGATCTCAATACAGCTGAGATGGAAAACAAGCCAGTACACAACAACAACATTGAGAGAAGAGGGTTTTGGAGGGTCTTTCATGCCTCTACATAAAGTGCCATCATAAGAGAGACCTGCTGTTTTATTTATGAAAATATGATCACCTTAAATTAAATGGTCCCATAACCAGCTTTAAAGTGCAGTCAGGTTAACTTTGAATAACCACAGACAACAATTTAGATCATAAAAATAAAACAGTAGCATCTTTTTACCCTACTCTCAATGACACATTAAACAGTGTTTGACCACAGCCTTTTCATGCTGTGTGTTAATTTTCATTGTGAACTGCCATGCTGTTTCTCCTCACTAACAGGGCTGCTGGAGAGGTTCATATCTTTTTTACTAGTCTAATTTGTTTAGTGGTAAGGATTGTCATTTTTCAGAGCTTTTTAAAAAACACAATTATTTTACTGCAGTGAAGGGATGATATTTCTGCACATCCAGACATTGCCCACACACTAGTGGGCAAGCAAAAGAAACAACTTCATTCTCATGAAGATTTTTGGTAATTTCAGCTGAAAAGACCCAGTCAAAAAACCAAACCTATAAAAGTCAAAGTAAAGGTTGGGTCAACTGTTAGAGGGATTCAAATTTGGATGGAGAGATAAAACCCTTTGCGAATATTCCTAGGATCCCTGCAAGATCTCCTCTTCGTCCTGGCAATTCTTCCCTGTGCAGCTTAGGTGCCAGGTTATTGTACCCGTCCTTTGATAAAGAGGCATCTCAAAACTCAACTTGTCTCTAGCAAAACACTTGGCGTTCATATCGAAACTCTGTAGAACTACCATGTCACAACACACTCATTGTATCCGAGAGCTAAACACTAAACAGCATCTTTTTGCTCTTTAGGTTTAGATGGCTGAGTTTTAGTTAAAGAAGGCTATCTTGGTTGGTATTTGGTTGGGAGGTTTGGTTGCAAATAACTATTGACAGTGACCCTTAAAATCCACAGAGATTTCCTATAAAACTTACATAGCTTCAGGTCTTTAGGCTAGCCTCAATCTTTAAGCAATTTCCACACCATACTGAGTGGCCATATCTGGCTGACCACAGCACTGTAGTCCTCCAGAGACAGAGAGGTCATCACAGATGCTTCCTGCAAGGCATTTGCACAACTCAACTATGAAAGTGAAGTATTATACTATCTGTAGTTGGTGGCTTGCTTTTAGAACCAAAGAGGTCTCCTGAAAATCCTCATTAGTTGTCTTCCCTCTCAGCTTGAGGTATTGAAAAAGAGGGGGGAAAAATGACTACTAATCATTATCTCTGATCTTTTAAAGCAGAGAGTTAACAGAAAATAAAACTCCAGACTGCAGGGCAGACCTCACATTTCTTCATGGGGATGTTTTTTGCCCCAATATTCTGCCTGCCCCCCCAACCACCACCACTGACACCTTTAAGAGAGAGTTTATGTTAAAGAAATCACCATCAGCTCCTGAATAGGACAAAGCTGACACCCACTGGCCACCCCCAGTATTTTAGGCATTTATTAGCTGTCAGGCAATCCTAGATTCAATGTCGAGCTGAAGAATGAGGAGAGAGAAGAACAGTCTAGCTCATCTCAGCCCATCTTCCCTGCAGCACATGGACTTGTCAGCAGTAGGCACAAAGCCACACAGCTGAGGAGTATGACGCACCACACAAGGCTTTGGCTCCCTTTCATGAAGTTGTTAGAAAATAATAAAACCAGGTGCTGGTGACCAAACAGATGGAGTTATTTCCATCTCTTCCCATGGAGATGGCTCTCCTCAGCCTCCCAAATTTCTCTGCACCATCCTCACTGTTTCTGCTGGCTGCCGCAGCTTTTTCATCCAGGTTCCAGGGTTTCATATCAAATCCCATCGCAGCATTGTGTAGGCATCTGGCCCTTACTACCTCCCTATCAGAGCACAGCGAGAGTTACTGTGATATTTATGCGTTTATTTTTCCTCCCATATTGCATTTTTGTATCTGATTTGCTTAGGCATCATTTCAACATTGTTGCCTTCTAAGTACCTTCTTCCTACCAGATATCTGTTTTAGATCATATTTATCTCCTCACAGAGAACTATTTTCCCCTGATTTGATCTAATTCTCCATTTCCTCCACATTTCACATATCATCATGTTCTACCCTCTTCTATTAATCCTTGCTCCTGGCTGGTCTTTGAAACTCTTCTCCAGTGTCACAGGTTGCTGATTTCATATAGTACGTTAGATATCCTACACGGAACACATCACTTTGCTGAATAGGATGTTATTGGGCTTTATGTAACCTTTTATGCCTGCAAGATCAGTTGGCACTTTAGTTATTTTACACATCATGGCAGTAGACTATTCAAAATTTAAAGCATGCTATCTCTAAAATGCTGTCCTATTGCTTATCAGCTTCCAGACAGTGTCGAGCACACCTTAAGTGTTAAGCAGGATTTTTTTTTTAAAAAAAGAGCAAAAAGCAACTTCATTCCATCCACTTTTTCACTTGATGCTGTGCCAAAGTAGCCAGGGGCACAGGCAGGGATAAAGTGAAACATGTAAATCATGCTTTGCGTTTCTGACCGTTCATACATTTAGAAATTCAAGAGGACTTTCAAAAATACTTAAAATATTGGAACAATCTGCCTAAATATTTTTGAAGACTTCCAAGAGAAACCTCATAGTCTAATTTTGTTTCCCCCATCCTTCACGTTTTGACTCCACTTGGTGAGCAAAATGTTGTCTTGCATTGCTTTAGAAGGTCTTGATGAAGTTGCAAAGTTATGGATGATGTTTAATAGCTGGTTAATTAATAACTTGAAGCCAGCATGTAGCAGCAGCCTCTCCAAGAACCATAAATGCCCTAAACAAGGAGGGCAGCCCCAATTTTCCCAATCCAGGGACCAAATACTTGAACATAGCCCTGATAAATGCACTCCAGTTCCAAAGATGTCAACAGTGTTTCATTTCCTCATCACTTGAGCAGGAAAAATTAGGAGTCTGTGCTAATAAACTAAACCTGCTTGGGCTATGGAAATGCTGGGAAGTAGCTGGGAAGCACCTGAAGAGTGATGTACATCAGGCCTATGGGCAGGGTGACTAGCTTAACAGTTATTAGCCAATACATCAACCAGGAACTTGTCCCCCACCAAGGATTATTAAAAGGTGACTAAGATGCTGTACACATGGCTGACAGCTGCACGTCATTTATTGGTTTCCCTGCCTGAAGCCCAGCCTTGATTTCAAGCATATGAAAGTACATTATGAGAGAATGATTCTGCACTAATTTTTTTCCTCATTTTCACTTAAAAAGTAACATGTTCAGTACCGAGTTCTGGGGTTTTCAGTATTTGCCTTAGGTTATGATACAAATATGGTTAAGTCCGCACGAGTGATTTGCCTTGTCTCTTAAACTGCACCTTGGTTAGCTTGCAGAATTTCATTTTTCAATGAGACTCCAACATAAACACACCACTCATCCCACTGCCCTGCTGTGTGTTTGAAGAGAGGGTGCCTGCCATCTCCTATGTTACTGGGTCATTCTTCTAGAAGTAGAGTCCCAACTGGGTGACAACTGCAATATGGGACCTCCACAAATTCCTGGGTCCATACGGAACATATGTACAACCCTGATCCTATTAAGAGTTGACAGCACATCCTCTCTACTGCATCTTTGCAACATAAACTGTGAGGTTGGCTTCATGTCCTGCTATCTGCCTTTGTCTTTTCACATTAATACCAAACAACATGTTTCTTATCTAGAAAGACACCATTTCCAGCCATTCTAAACCTCAAATTTGCATGAACATCTTTGAAGGCTGAGGCCTCCTGACATTTCTGAGAAGACATGAACACTGCTCCAAGCCATCCATGCAAATATTCCCCCAGGTTCATACAGATAGAAACAATATGATAACATTTAAGCTGCTGGGTAGCAATCTCAGGGTCTATATTTTACTGTGTGCTTAAATATGTCTACTTGTGGGCTGAGCATTTGATACAAAATGAGAGAAACTTTAGAACACTGAAGCCTGAGAAATGTCAAGGGCTAAAGAGCCTCATGACTCCTCATGTCTTGAGTGAAATGCCTCAAATATCAGCAGAAATCCATCTGGACATCCAGGCTAGATGTGCAATCCAGACACCTTTCAAGTGATGCGAGTTCTGGGAGGAAACCCCAAGAGTCAATTTTAACGGTATTTTCAGTGCAAACCTGTCCTAGAGGCTCAACCAGCATTTCCATGATTTCACCAACCATGTTTCTGTTGCAAGATGATTGCCCATTTTTTTCCATTTCTGGTAACTATCAGTGAGGATTAGTGAGGATTGCAAATGTTTATGCCTCATCTTTCAGCCTTCCTCTCAACTGCAAAATATTCTTTCACTTTCCAAGATTTTAGTGCCAATCAAATTAAGCCCTCAAACCAATAGCCATCTGAAACCAGCTGAGAAGACCTGAATATTTTACAACCTGCAAACATTAGACAAAGTAAGCACCAAAGAGACAACAGAACCAGAAATAGTTGCCAGTCATTTAATAATTGGCAGTCCATCGTGGACAGCAACATATGAGAGATCAAGTGAAATCATATGCTCATCCCAAACTGCATTAATGGACATTTAAAAATCCACAGAAAGCTTCCAGCCTCTCAATACCTCTTTTGAGTTTGGGATTTTTAAAGTGTTTAAAAAGACAGGCTGATCAAAGGGCTTTCTGGCACTGTAGCTTGCTTCCTACCCTTACATAAATAATGAAAACCCAGCACCGAGGCGCAGGGAGCGCGTGGCTGTACTATTTATTGCTTTCCTCTGGGGAGCCATTTATCTTAAGACTACTACACTTTATTTTCTCAGACGTGGCTGATTGTAACATTTGCAAATGTGTATTTCAAAAGTTGGCTCTGACAATTTGTGTACTCACACTCCCAGATCACACGTTATTTTAAGGCTTTCCTTTTCACTATGATTTTACTTTTTTTGGATGAAAAAAGGGACAAAATCCACCTGTGGAACACCTGAAGTGCCACCTGTGTAGATGAGGCCTAACATTGACATCACATTGTTCTACATACCACCTTACTGCTTTTGGGCCACAACCTATGTCACACACACTAAGGCAAAGTAGGTAGGTAGTGTTTATTACAATTACTCAGTATCATTATTCTGAGAAAATAGAAGAATAGCTATGCAGGTATACAGGAGCTGCAGACCTGTCCCTTATGACTTACCTCAACAGGAAAAAAGTTCATTCTCTAGGAGTATTTTTCCTCAAAAACCTATATATTTAGTTTTTTCCCTTTAGTTTCTGCTAGTCAAACCTGAAAAATGTCCATCCTAAACTTACGCTTTCTAGCCTTGGAAATGTATTGCTGATTTCAGTTATTCAGTTCTTGTGAAAAAAATTAGCAGGCTTAACAGAGAGCAAATAATTTTGATGTCAACTGAGTAGCACTTTATACAGAATTTTTGTTGAAAAAAGATGACAACTTTTCAACTAGTTTTGATCTATATTCTCTTTAAGTCCATAGCTGCAGGCAAAGCAGCAGACTGAGCAGAGTGCAGAAACAGGGAGAAGTTCTCAGCACAGAGAAGCTCTGGGAAGGGAAGACACATGGAAAATAATTAAGGATTAATAGCGTTCCCTTCTTCTAGCAGCACACCTTGCCCCGAGTTAGCAGAACTTGATATTCCATGCTTCCTTGTGCAGCACTCAGCGTGAGGAGCAAAGCAGCAATCACCAGGATTAGGGTATCCAAGGTGAGCAGAGTCAAAGGCACCAGGTCTCTTATCCCCAAGATCTCTCTGTCTCCAGCACCGAGGTCTCAGCCCGCTCCATCCTCTGTTCCTTCCCTTCTCCCACCCGTTAGTCCACCATAAAACCTCTCCTGCCACCTCTTTTTTTTTTTTTATTCCTACAACATTGAGTTTCATTAAATGTTTATGATCCTATTACAGGATACAGTTTTAGATTACTGCAATAAAAGGCAGTTGATAAAACTTCATTATCTGCAGTGTCAGAGGAAGAATAAACCTCATACCTCCAAGCCTGTCTGTAACAGTTGTTGCAATAACTAAAAAAAGTTTTCTAGCACCGGGATCTTCCAAGTGCAAGGACTAAAGGGACTGTCTGGTCTGAGACTGGGCTGCCTGATTTAACTGGTGCTTCCCTGTGCTGCAGGTCAGGGGTCACCCGATTGGCAAATATTTAGGTTATCGGTATCAGCTGGAAGGATCCAGTGGAAAAGACAAGGTAGTAAAGCAGAGCAGAAGCTTTCAGTGGTTGCAGTGCTCTCCTGCCTCCCTCACTCCAGTCTGCCCATCTCTTGGAACTCGAGCATGGCAAAGTCAGGGAGAGTTTTTCTATTGACTTTAAAGGGTTTCAGAGGAGTCCCACCAAGGTGGCTGTCACTTCCCCCAGCCTTCCTCTCCATCACGCCAGCCCAGAATGCAATTACCACAAGAGTTAATAAATCAGGAGGGTTTTAACCCCACTGCAGCCCCAGCCCTTCTCACAGCAGGGAGGAGATGCAGATTGAGGTACAGCAGCTGCCCCAGTGCAGCCGCTTCCTCACAGAACAGCCTTAAAAACCGGAGTTGCTGGGAGAGCCCCTGCTACCACCGCACACTTTTGCGGCTTGCTGCCAACACCTTGCAAGTGCTCTGCAAAACACTGCTCACTTACACTGCAGTTGCTCAAGGCAGGTTGGGTTTGGTGGCAGGAGAGCATTCAAAGTGTCTTCCAAAGATGACCAGCCACCTGCACACAGGGCTGCGCTCCCCGCTCCCAAGCTCTACAGCCTCCAGATACTACTAGGGCAATATTTTCAGGGAGGAAAACCCTATTTCTTCACCCTTTTTTAATTATAGGACATACTGTGCATGGGGAAGCAATTGCAGAGAGGAAATGATATCGGACTGCTGTCAGCTCCAGGTTTCTTCTCGCATGCAAGTTTCAAGGCACAAGAGTTACCCCTCATTACAAGCCCTTCAAAAAGCACAAAAGTCACCATAGATATGGGCAAAGCAGCACCAAGCAGTGCAGCAGCCAGGGCCTCCCATAGGGAAGGGTTAAACCAGGGCCTGTCTCCTCCAAAGCAGACCGAACCCTAATTCCCAGGGACGAAGCTCCTGCTGGGTGCCCGCCGTGCGGCAGGCGTTTCAATGACTGCGCTTTGTTGTAACGCTACCAGCTATTTTAAAGAGCACAGCATTCGAACAGAAGCCACGGCCATCTGTGCTTCCCCAATTAGCAATGCAAGCAAATATGTATTTTACAGTAACATCAATAAAATGTAACGCACAAGCGATGCATCTTTGGTTTTTAAAGACATAAATTAGGGAGGCAGGCAGCCTCGAAGCTGTGGAATCCCCTTGCAGAGCGAGCCTGGGCTGTGTAACCAAAAGCACAATCCGCACCAAGATGCCTCAGCGTGTGTTTTATTGTGCCCAACCCAGAAAACGAGGTATTTTTTAAGTATCCTCTGTAAATACAGCAGCACTTTGAGAATGAGCTCTACACTTTTGCTTACAGGAGGAAAAAAAAGAAATAAAATGCCATTTGACCCCAGCGTAGAGTGGGCACAAGACCAATCTGAGTCAAGTGCAGTGCTGTGCTGCTGCCTGCTCCACTGTTTCCCAAGGAGCTTTTGTGCTGAGGGACTCACGGGGTAGCAATGTAGCAGTGTCCCCAGGACCTCCTTTGGACTTGGGCACAGCCATGTGGTGCCAAAAACCAATATAAGAATTTAGGAGCCACCCAGGATGTTCTCCTAGGCAGTGATGGAGCTTGATCTGCTGCAGCAGACCATGGAGCAAGAGAGCATCTTGATGGCTAAGCACTCACTGACACTTGGTCTTACAGCAACACCCACCCTGGGAAAGCAATGAGGAGGTTCAACACCCAAGCAGAAGACACAGTAGCTGCTGCTGGGAAGATGCCAGCAGCTGCTCCGAGTTTATTTTGCATTTTGAGGCTCGTGCTCAGTGACAGGTTGCCAGTGTCCATCTGTAGCTTGTTTGTTTTCCTCCTTGCTTGTGTGACAAGACGTGGGCACACGGGGCAGGGAGCAGAGCCGCACGCTTCTCCATGACCATCTGCCCACAGGGAAGGCCTGGAACATTCCTGCCTGGCAGCGCTTCCCCCAGAGACACCTAAAGACCCACAGAGGCTCCTGTCCCCTCCACCCCAGTTTCCTGCACCCCTTGTTCCCTGCAGTGGACATAGAAAACATTTATTTTCCATTTTATATACTTGCTCACTAACCTTCTCATCTCTGCAGCTGCAGAGCACAGCTTTAGTTGGGGGCACTTAACAGCTGGCTTGACCTACTGCCGGGGAGCTTCAGTGTTAAAGCCAGTGGTTGCTGCCTAGCTCGGTCTCCATTAACCAGCATTTCACACTGCTGGTGTGCATGGAGTCTGTACATCCAGGAGTGGGCAGGGAGAAGTCGCCCTCTATGATCCAGGAGGACAGTTAAGTTCTGCCAAAATCACATGTGTCTTCCTCCCCTGCACCAGGCTCTGGACCCGCTCTGGCCAGCCTGGAGCTGAGCATGGGCTAAGTACTGGGATGCCCGTGTAAGGATTTGCCTTTGGTGGAGATTTTCATATCATCACAGCCCTTTCCATAAGCTCAGAAGTACAAACATGCACACACACACTAAACTGATTAGCACATTTCAGTAACATAAACTTCCACAGGCTCTTTTTATGTGAGCTGAAAGAAATAAATGCCTTTGTCTTTTTTTTTTCCCCCCAAAGGTCACATCTATTGTGCAATTTAAGTTTAAAGAAAGATCATCCAGTATCAATAACAAAAAGACAGCTGTGCTCAGAGTCCTGGTGGGACACCAAGGAGGAGCAGGGCAAGAGCTTATGGAGAAGCCCAGTGCTCTGCAGAGAAGCCATCCCCATCCAAAGGGATTTCAGCTGGTACAGAGGCTCCACAGTCACTTTTTTTGGTGCTTTTCACCTCCCCTCAGAGAGGGGCCAGCAGTCCCCACACTGCCCAAGCTGCACACTGCAGTCAGAGGGCCACAAAGGAGAAGCACAAGTCGTGCCAAGGCTCAAGCAGGGGAAATATATATATATCATCCCCATGGAACTGCTTTCCTATTGCATGGATGGCAACACAAGAGAGGCTGCTTTTGCGGCAGCATTTAAACATCCCAAAAGCAAAAAAAAAAAAAAAAAAAAAAAAAAAAAAAAAAAAAAAAAAAAAAAAAAAAAAAAAAAAAAAAAAAAAAAAAAAAAAAAAAAAAGGGGCAACTTCTGCAGTCAACTATTTCACCCACTGCTGGCCTTATTAACACAGCATTTCCTCCTGCAACACAGAGCCGTGCCTGGCCACTTCCCATCCCAAAACAGGCTCACCACAAGGTAAGGAAAAACTTCCCCTTTTGAGGGGCATCAAGATCATGTCACACAGGCAGGGTGACCTCAACTGCTTGGCACATGGCATCCCTGCCACAAGGGCTTGCCACCCTGGGGCAGGTGGGGTGCAAGGCAGCACTCAGGCCAAAGCTGCCAGAAAAACCAGTGTCTTGCCCAGATTTTATCAGGGGCTGATACCCTTGAGTCTCCATCTCTACCAAGTTTAAGTGTCCACAGCAGCTCAGCTAAAAGAAGACAAGAGACGTTCTCAGCCATCAGGAACACATAGTCAAAACATCCACCACATCCGGGCAGGGTCACCCTAGGAGAGGCAAGATCTCCAGCTGCAGCCCCCACTCCTCAGCAATCCAGCCAAAAAGAGAGACAGAAAACTGAGGAACACATGAGATGGGTCTGGTGGACTTCACACAAAGCACTTAGGAAACACACCTGCCCCAAACAGGCAAAATCCAAAAAAAGCAAAAAAACTCCCCCAAAAATAAACAGAGCATGACTTACCCCTCATTTTCACGGCCACAGAAAGACAAGAAAGCCCATCTCCCCTTAATTAAGGGGGGAGAGGCTGCACTAGCAGGCTTTTAAACCCTCAGTGGCTTCGCCCATAACGGGCTGCAGGTTTTGGGGTTGCAAGTGATGGTAATTGAAAGCCGTTAAAGTGATTGCCTTCAGATGTGGCCAGGCATTTAAGTCACTTAATAGCCAGACATCTTGTCAATACCCCAAATGATTTCATAGTTTTTGAGAGAGGCAGGTTTGTAGCTCTCATGGTTATGGGAAAAACCTGACTCAGCTGCACTTAACAGGCCCAAAAGCCCAGAAAGGAAAGAAAAGCCAGACAAACCCCAAATCCTCCTTGGAAGTTTTTTCCTTAAAAGCCAGTCACATCATTCCCACTGCTGGTTGACTCATGACTTGTGAATGCCAGGAAAAGCCTAATATGGCACATTTGGGACTGGGAATAAAGGCAAAATGGTTTATCCTGCCCTTGGCTCTGTGATGCTACCCCAAAGCTTCTCTAGCTCTGGCCATGGTTAGCACCGTGTGAGCACGAGCAGCAGTCATCACAGCTGTGCCTCTTGCTGGCCACACTCCGGGTTTATTAGAGGACTTTCTTCCCCTGCCAGGGCTCCTACCCCTGTTTTGCCGCACTAACGAGGGATGAGATATACACTGGGTGTTCTTATAATTGCCTTTTTATTTTGTCTCTGTTTCACTCAGCACACGAGCGTTGCTAGCTCCAGGGACTGCAGCGCGAGTCTGGGGACCTTGTGCCGTGTCCCACATGTCCTGTTTGCTGGAGTTAAAAAAAAAAAACTCATTCCTTGGAGGGGAAAAGCTGAGGGTCTCGAGGGAGGCGATGAAAAAGCAAAGGCTGGGCATATTCAGCTGGGAAAAGCACTCCAGAAAACTAAGGACCAGTCAAACTTTATTAACCCTCATTTGCAAAGGGGACAAGCCACAGGACTCGCTGCGGGCGCCAGGTCTCCCCTGCTGAGCCCCAGCAGGGCTTCCCCTGCTCCCTTTGCAGTGCGAGTGCAGACCAGGTTTATAAATGCTTTCAGTGTCATCACAAAACCCACACAAAGTAGATTTTCTTTTTTTTATTAGAAAAAAAGTGAGTTTTCCACACTGCAGTACGTGGCTTGCAACATCTGCAGCCCTGCATATGGGAGAGGTCCCTGGAAGGATGCATCCAGCAGCACCAGGCATCAGGGCTCCGGGAAATACAGCATCTCACACAGGTTTTGGATTGGGAGAGAGCAGAGATTTCACCCACCTGCCCCACCATGCTTCCCAAGGGGCAGTGGCTCTGCTGAAGCTCCTCACATTGCAAAGACCAAGCACAGGCAGAAAGATCCTTATACCTGCTTGTATTTATAAGAGCCAACAAGGAAAAGGCATTAGATCTTTGGGGGACAGAAGATAAGGTGCTGCAGAGGACAAGCAGCCCTCAGTTTCAGCTGTATCTCTATCTCCTCAAACTGCATTTAAAGAATATGGCCAGTGTGTAGCATGCCAGACAAGGGTGAGCCATGAGCATCAGCTCTGTTCTTAATATTAAGCAAATACATTCACACACTTTGGGGCCAAAGAATATTGTAGGAAAGCGGTCCAAGGAGTCCTCTGCTCAAAGCACCTGCTCCCACTCTCGGCTGCTTTGCAGCAATATGCTGCTAAATGCAGGGTGGTCTTTAAAGCCAGTCTGCTCAAGATCCATCACCCAGTGCTCACCTGGAGACAACCACCCATCTAGCTCCTTACACTGCTCTTCTCTTACACTGCATGGCCACATACGTGGCTGCTAAAGCAGCAGAGGGATTTGGGAACACTGCTACCACACACTGCATTCCTCCCCTCTTAAACAAGAGCATCCACAGTGCAGAAGCTGCCCTAAGCTCAGGTGAAAGCAAAAGGCAGTACTAAAATATCATTAAAAGTGATAGAAGGTGCCAGGTCAAGTTGGCTATTGCAGATAAAGCTACTATCATCTACTGTTAGGGACTGGGACCAAACACCAAGTGGTTTCATTACACACCAAGTACTTTATAAATCACAATAACTCCTGACACGCAATAACATCCAGTCTTATTAATATAAACTGCAGGATTTTTTTTTTTTTTTAAGTCTGCTGGCAGTAAAACCACCCCTTCCATAAAACACTGGCATTCACACATGCCCTGCAGCTTCTCAGAGCACCTTTAAGCACTAAAAATGTTCATTACCTCATGCAATGAAAAACTAGAGCAGGATTATATCACTGCTCCAAAATACCTTCCCCACCTCTCTCCAAATATTAACAAAGTGGGAAAGTGCCAGGCCTGCAGCTGGTGCCTAGTGCAGGAAACCTCCAAGCCCTTGGAGATACCTGCGTTAGAGCTGCTGGGATCTGGTCCAGCAGCACACTGTACCATGGGGCTGCTGCTGGCTCTTGTAGCACCCCAACAGGCCATCAGGGTTTGAGTATCCTCAGCTCAGCAGCTCATCCTTGAAATAAATAAATAAATAAGGGTCTAAGCTAAACAAAACAGGGGCTCATACCCACTCCTCCAACCTACTATGGAAAACATTTAACAAACCAGCTGCTCTTGAAAGTTTTCATAAAGAAAAATTCCATCTCCCCCTTCTATTATCTCCCTCACGTACACTTCCCAAAGCCATGCTTCAGAAAAAGCCCACTTCCTCCCTCGTTCCTGCTTAAATCCAGCTTTCATGATGGTTCAACACGCTGCAGGTGCTGCTCTCCAGTGTGCCAGGCCCAGGCAGCACCTGGGCCCGGGAGCAGCTTTCAGTATTTAGGGCTGTGCGTGGGCAACAAGCAAGGGACTGGGATTTTCAAGTGTCTTTCACTAAGCTCTGTCAGAAAATTGTAGGGCTTCTTGTCTGAAATACACTTCTACTTGCAGCAATAGCTGCTTTTTGAGCATAGCATGGCTTTAATTTCAGGGAGACACTAGTAAAAATGATTTTAGCACCAGCTCATAAATAAATTAATTGGGCATAAGTAGGAATGCTCTTTAAAAGTATTAATTGCAAATAACCTATTTTACAAGGGACATTCCCAACTTTCTGACATAGAGCTAGGACCACTTTCCCCTTCCTTGCTGTGACCTGGGATGGTGGACCTCTGTTCATCCCACGTGCATGGCCAGCAGCAACATTTCCACCTCTTGCACTTGCTCTTTTGCTCTCCCGTTGGGTTTGCACCTTCAAAGTTGATTCTTACGTAGGTTGAGAGTTATGTAGTATAAATCAGATATAATGCATGCAGTAAGGGGCTCCCAAATTTCATTTTAATATCAGAAGTGTCATGTTCAAACACCACAGCAGACGCACAGACACTGTTAGAAGCCTCTTTTGTAACCTTTAAGGTTTTTTTCTTTTATCAGTTTATTTTCTTGCTGCAGGAAATTAAACATGTTTCTTATCCACACTCTTAAGTCTCCTGGAAAATAAATAGAAAAACAGGATTTTAATTGGATGAAAGGAAAAGCATAAAACTTAATAGAGAAGATGAATCTAGAAGGGAAGGGAATTAATGCATAGAAGTCCTGCGGGTCTCCTAAAGCAAGCAAATGTTTACCTGAGCAGAGTAGGTACATTCTGAAGGTACTTTAACACAGTAACAAAAATTAGATTAGTATGATATACTCTTCTATAAATATTTGCTCCTCAAGCCATCCTCTGGGGCTACAACATCGTGCTGTTAGTTGATTTTCTTTATTAGGAGGCATGTTTGTCATCAGATTGCTACGCTGCATGTAGCTCATGCAGCTGTTATTTAATAAGCAGAGCCTGGGAATAAGTCAGGTGAGGGCAGAACTGCCCAAACTGTTCTCTGCTTCGAGCAGTAGATGTCACCATTGCCATTTTCCTGGGAGGAAAACTTGTGGAAGGCTGTGGAAGGGGTTTGCACTGCAAGAGAAATTACTGGAGTTCACAGACACACAGAACTACAGTAGCAGGCAAAAGCATTTTATTTATCATGCACGTTTCCTTTTTTTTTATGTTAATATTATCTTGTGCCTTGTGCCAGTAAAAAGACACTTCTAAGGCCTTTCTCATCTCCTTACATGTTCTCAAATCCCTAAAAACAGTGTGGCTGCCAGGCCGGATGGCCGGGATGTAGGGACACCTGTGGGGCTTGCAGGATGAGAGACTGGAATATTGCATTAAAATCAGACTCCTTCCACTGATAGCAGCACCCTTCGTTGCTGCTGGAGCTGCTCCAGCCCCCGGCGCCCTGTTCTGGCCTGTGCGCTCCCTCCTGCCACCCCAGAGCTGCTTTTGGGGAGCACTGGGGTGAGCGAGCCGCAGCTGGCACCTTTGCCTTCGCTTGGGGCAGCGGCTGCCGACTCGGAACACCTGAACTCTGATCAGCCCCATCCCGAGCAGCTGTTCCCACTTATACTGAATTCTTCAAACCCACTTAAAGCCCTGGAGTGCAGGGCAGGGCTGGTTTGTCTCCCTTGTCCAGAAGCTGGGAGAGGAGGGAGGTTCTAGTCTCCTTTCAGAGGGCACTTGTATTTTCTTTATCATTCATTTCTTTTGTTGCTGGAGCAGAGCATTTCTGAAGAAAACCTGGCTGTATTCCTAGGGGTTGGGAACACTTTAGGTGAGTGGCTGTTCAGCAATATGTTTGTCTCATCTGTAGTGATGGGTTTTGCCCAAAACAGGCTTTTGAATGTGTTAATAAATACTTTTTTTTTTAAAAAAAAAAAACTATGAGAAAAGGTTGTCTTGTTCTATTTGTATCTGTATTTTAAGTGGCTTGTGTCAGGGAGGTAGTTTCCTAAGGAGGTATTTGTTTGCTTAATGTGTGGAACAGCTAACATGATGGTTTATCCCCCTGTATGTGCACGTTCTTACGGAGATGTGGGGCTGTTGTTCCTTGTTCTCCTGAACTTTGCATCAAACTGCAAGCTGGATGCAAAGTCTGATTTGTTTTTGCTATGAAAAGGGGGGAAAAAATGCTGAGGTCCTAATAAAAATGACAGTGCAAGACAGCTGGCAGCAGCTCTGCTTCCTTGCTGCTTCCTTCTGACTTGCTCGATTCCTTTGCAAACTGACATAAGATGCATCTTTGTGAATCATTTTCGAGCCTGCACATGTGTTTAATTAGTCTCTGGTCTGCATAAGGAGCTGCAAGGAGCAAGATAATTATGCAGGCTTCACGCTGGCTTGCGTGCTTGCACTTTGCCATTTCTTCTCTGGCGTTCAATTAAAAGTTAAGCACTTTTTGAGGCTATCCAAGTAGACAGCTATTGATTCTTCATTCTGCAGCAGAAAGCCTGCTTATAGGTTGCCAATTTGTGAAGTTGCTAGTTGGGAGAGAACCCGGGGAACACCAGTTCTCTGGGGAAATCTCAGAGGGAACTTAAATTGTGCAGCACAAAATGACCTTTTACTTAAGACCTGCGTGCCTGAGAGTTTGGATGTTTTTCTTGTTGAATCGAGGATTCATCTGCACAGGGAAGCTCTGGAAGTGGCCCAGGCGGGAGGGAATGCTAAGCACGATTTAACCACTGGATTAAAGCGAGGGCACCTCTTACCTCCTGTGGAGAAAAAAAAAAAAAAATTAAAGAGAATTCTTGTTTTTCCTTTGATGGTTTGATACACAAGCCCCTTGGGAATAGACTTTCTTGTAAATCCGTATTTTTGCAAAAGTTTCCATGGGAGCCTGATCTGAGGGCTACTCATGCCTGTGGGATTTGTTTTAACACCTTTAGGATTTTCCCACAGATGAACAGTCAAGATACTCCTTGAGGAATTGACACAGCTGGAACATGAATCCCCTGTGCACAAGTGAAGATCTTTACACAATAATCATGGACTAGGGAGGATGGTTTGGAGAAGGGGGATAAATATCTTCCTTAAGGGCTTTTGCATTCACCAGGACTATTGTAGGACAGAAAAGACAAGGGGAGCTCTGTGGGGAAATCCAACTGTCTTCCTACAGGCTCCCAGCACCGGTGATGCCCTGCAGTTTAGGGAACACTGGGTCAAATGATCCCTTTAGAAGTTTTTTGGGTGTGGAGATGCTCTCATGTTGCTCTTTAATGCATTTCCCACTGGATGTGGGCTCTTCACGGTTGGGCATGAGCTTGCAAGCGGCAAGGAGACTAAGCTGGTCTGAACTTTGTTTAGTCTCTGCTCCTGGGAGCCTTCTGTGGGCACACAGCACGTGCTGTGCTGGTGGCTCTGGCAGAGCTGAGGTCTGGGCTTACATATGAGCAAGAAAAAAACACTTGGCCTTGATGATTGTGGTTGACTTGTTAAGGTTCCTTCTGCAAAACCTGGACCAAGAGCTGGTTTCAAGCTTTGAGTGCCTTTCAGATTGATTTTGTCTGATACGAGGTTTGGATTTGTGCTTATTTGTGTTGCTGCCATACCCTGACAGGGAAACCAATTTTATTGTCATGTTCTTAATACTTAGGTTTTTTACTTGTTAATAGTAATTTTAATGAAAAGGTAAGTAAAATAGTGTTCTATGTCATGATTAAAGTCAGTGACTTAATAGGGCTTGACAGCTGTAATATTTTTCCTATGCAGAAAGCACTTTGTATTTTCACATCTTGAGGGATGATAACTTTTTTATTAAACTAACTGATATGGTTAAAGAAGATGGGCTTTTTTGGTCATCAGTCCTTCAGGTTTAAGATTTGGGCAATGAAACAAGTAGCTACTTGATGCAAACCGTGGTTTGCGTATTGCCAAGGACCATCACATCTACACTGGTCTCACTGCATGTTTTAAATATGAAAAAGAGGAGGGAGAGACTGGATCTTTATGCTTTTTTATCATACAGAGCCACTATTACAAACAAATGATATTTGTGTGATTTAATAGCCAAAATGTGAGCAGTTTCATTTTCACAAATTAAAGCAATCCTGGGGATATTACACAGATATGGGAAATAGGTTCTCTGCATTGTCTTAATATATTTATAATATGGAGTTTTGTGCACAGATTAGGAGAAAACAGACTTAGCCATGTGCTTATGAAGTATGGCAAATCTCATTAAAAGAGGGAAATGAGGAAAACACTGTTGACATGGAGTTTACCTTACTTAGCCTCAGATTCGCTAGGCAATATCATCATGTCGCTATTACTATTTTTATAAAATCTCTGCAAATCGATGTGTCTTGTGGCTGTGGAAAAGAAAATAACAAGTGACTCTGTAAAGCCGGCAATTTAGCTAGTGCTGAGAGGCTGAGAACAGCCCACATTACACATTCAGGTTATTAGATCCAGTTTAGCTCTGTCTTAAGTTGGTAGCAAACCCTCTTTTCATTTCACAGGCAGCAGGCCTGGGCCAGCTTGTTGCTTTTTTGCCTTTAGCAATAACTCCTGCCATGGGGTGATGTCTGCAAGTGTGACACAGAGCGTGGCTTTTAAATTGTTAATGCTGTAGCCGATGAGTTTCGCTGGGTTCAGTGGGTGCTTGTTAGACACAGAGCCTCGGGGTGGGCATAATGGGCTGGGAATGTGATGTCTTTTGGAATTACTCACTTGGGAATCTCCTGCTGGTAAAGGAGACGAATGTATGTGAGACGGGGACGCTGCAATTGGAGACATTGCTGGCTCCCTGAGCAGGCCCGGGATAGGGAGAGCTCCGGGCTTGGCAATGCAGCACCAAGCCAAGGCTCTCGACTTCTAGGAGCGATTTTGCTGCTCCAACACCAGGGGTTAACATGCAAACTCCCCTGGGGAGGTCACGGACAACTGTAGGCTTGGTCTTGTGCAGAGAGGACCCTCCTGAGCAGTCCCATGGCTTTTCCCTGACCAAAGGAGGCTTGGGAAGGAGCTGGGGCCTCGGAAGGGAAAAGGGAGCCGTTTTTTTGGAGGCTGGAGCTGCCCTGCCTGCTCGTGCAGCTTTGAGCAGCCCTGCTCAGCCCACCTCTCCCTGGGTGCTCTTGCTCCCTGGGGAGCTGCAGGCTCCTTAGGAAGTTCCCTCCTGTGAATTCCCTGCTGCAGATCTGACAATCGCATTACAGATACCCAGGCTTGCAGAGCAGTCCAATTACCTCCATGAAAATCTTTCTTGCAGATAAAGCCATCTGTGTATGGGGCTTATCAAGGGCTGTGCAGGTAGATGTGGAGCTTGTGCACTGATAGTCTGAAGAGTGAGCACGGGGTCCGAGGCGGCTGCTGCTGAGGAGGGGGCAACTGCTGCCTGGGGGAGCTACAAGGGAAGAAGCTGGAGGGAAGGAACAGGCTGGGGTCGGACCCATGCATTTACTCTTAACACTGGTGTGAGAGAATAGCAAAATCTGCTGACCCAGGATGTCTTTGGAGATGTAGGTTCCTTCATTTCTCCCCCATATGGCCTCTTACCTCTAGACAAGCTGGTGAACCAATGGCCTTTTCTAGTCATCTAGAGCAACATCTTGGCTTTCTGGAATTGGCGACTGTCCTTAGGATGTGGTGGTGAACTCCCCTCAGAAAGGATTTTTTTTTTCTTTTTCTCCCCTCAGCGTTTCTTTTAAATCTGTAATTCATACAACATCATCTGCTTGACTTTTACTGATTGCGGCTAAATGTTAGCTGATGAATGCTGAGTTTCTTTAACCTTTCTCACTTTATGACTGTTTCCATATGCTGTTTCAATTAAATATTTGCTTAGTTTCCATGATGCAAATTTTAGGCTAGTAATCTCTGAAAAGTTTATTTGGAATTTGTTTATGCTTAATATTTCTGGCTTCACAAGCCACTTAAAGCAACATAATTAAATGCCAGTTTGGTTAGGTAAATAAACCCCTCTTTTGGGGTGGCTGTATAATCTTAGCTTGGTACTAAAGGGTAATGATTACTCTACAGAAATAATAAAGCTATAATGAGGTTCTTGGCCAGTATGAGTGGCTTAGTGACCCGTGTTTAGTTGATGGTGAGTTAGGAAATAAAAGTTAATTAATGGACTTGTTTTTTTTTCCTGGCAGGTGAACTTGCTGACAAGGCCATAGGTGTGAGGACAAAAATTTAAATCCTGTTTCTTGTATTGGAATATAAAGTACAGGTGTAATTCTAATCAGAATTAGATGCCACTGGAGAAAGGACTGCACTCAGCAAACACGGGGGTGCATGAATTGAGGTGTAATTTCTGCCTCATCAATGTCTGCTTATACTAAAATGAACTAATGGCCTGGCACTCAGTTATGTCTGTGCTATAAACAGGGAAGTAAAAGCCATGTACTTTAAAAATACTGGATTTTTTTTTAGACTTTGGTGACATTTCAATATTTAAACTGAAATTATTGCAAAACTACGAAGCAACACTTTGACATTTAAGTATATTGTGTCAATACTGTACTCTGGCTTTCATCAGAGAGGTAAAACGGGAAACCACGTAATGCTTCACCCACTTGCCAAGTTGTAACCCAGACTCACCACCAATATTGGATATAAGACTAAAAATCACCCTCCTTTATACAAAATATTGGATTCTTAGAGTTGTTGCCAGAAGTTCTATGTCTGCTAGTAAAAAACCAAACCAAAAAGGCACTGTAAAGACTTTCAGCCTCTGGTTTATACCAATGTACAGAAGCCAGTGTACACTGATGCCTCTCTCAGCCGAGATGTTCAAATAGAGTTGGAGGACTGGACATATTTCATATATTTTCCCCATCTTATGTATCAGCAAATGACCAAGCATTAAGAACAAGTCAAATGGTATAGAGGAAATTAAAATTCCATCCTCAGTCTCCAGCAGCACAACTAGCTGTGAGCTCTTAGTGAAGGCTTGGCTAAATATTCTGGTAAAAAGTGTTGCTTTTGGCTACCACTCCGCAGGTGCTCCTGGCCAGTAATGTGGACAGATGAAATGGTTTTGTTGAAGGAGCTAATATTTTTGAATAGGTTATGTATTTATTGTTGAATAAATTTGTTTATATTGAGTTGTTTTTGACAGAAAATGTAGTCATGCCAGATCTCTGTGTGCATGCAAATGCTCTTTCCCTGTAAAAATGAACACAATTCAAGCAAGTGTGAAGCAGGGCAGCAGGAAACCAGCCAAAATTTTGCCCATTCAGTGTATGGCTTGGACCTCCAGGAGGGAGATGTTACCTGGGTATCAGATAGTGAATTACAGGCCAGCATGGAGAGTATCATGAAACCATAATTTTTTTTTTCTAGCTTTCTGTTGTGTCCCCTTTATTTTTAGCTTGTCTCTATTATGCTAAGCACAATTTAGGGCAGCACAGAATTTTGCTGCATCTCTGTATTTAAGATGTTTCCTCTTGACAACTGTCACACTGTTTAAAAACCACTTATTTAACTTACAGGAGTGCGACTTAGTAGGCAGCCACCTGAATTTGAAAAGTATATTTATTACACTTAATTTCAAAGAAAATGTGTTATGTCCTTAATTATAAGCAATAGGTGATCTTTAATTTCTGTAAGCTGCATAAAATGACTTTGTATTCATAAAACAGTAACATAAAACAAGCTTAGAGAGAGCATGGGTCAGTTACACTTCTAAAGTGACTATGTGTCAAACTTCTTCTCCCTTAGCATGATTTATTCTTGTCTGTGATGCAGAAATGCTCCTGATCTAGTACACGGAGAGCCAAAATGCACCATCTGCCCAGTTCTCCTGGGAATTTTCAAAGGCAACAACAGCAAAAGATGTGGAGGCTGCAGTTCTCAAACAGCAGCATCAGCAGGGGTAGACTAACTCTTTTATTATACATGATAGAGTACTGACTAGGCTGTGTATATTATAATTCCAGTGTCTGCAGTGTAAAATAGTCCTGTGCCCTCTAAAGACTGAAGTGTGGTCACACTGCACCTATGCCCCTGTTATTGATGGTGTTGGACTGTTCAGTCCCTATTTCTGTGTAAAGGAATATGGAGCTAAATCACTGCAGGCTTCTGCTTCTGCTGGCAGAACTGCAGCTTATATGTTCTGTGTGAAAGAGCTTTGCATAGGAAACCAAAGCTGGGCTAAATTTTAAAAATTCATCAAAGAAAAATGGCTTTTGGATTATGTGCTGAATAGTATGACTAGTATTCCAGACAGTGCTAGTTATGCTTTCAGCAAATTGCCCATCCAGAAGAGTGAAAAACAGAAGATGTGCTGATACATGTGGAAATTGACTTTTTCCCATAATATACAATATTTCAACTTGATGCTGCTTTTCATCTACTTGCTTATCCTAGATCTAAGCTGTAGAGATACCTGGAAATGTAGTGAAACTTATACATTGAATGCTGTTCTGCAGGGTCAAGTAGAAACAAAATACTTCTAATATTTGAGATCAACTTAGTTTTATTGAAACTACCTTTGGCATACACCATTACTGCAGTAAGAGGAGGGTGGGAGCTACTGCTCTTTTGAAGAGTGGGCATCATATTTTGCCTAGGATGGCAAAATTTTGATACTGTTCAAGAACAACCAAGTTGCATACAATAATCTCATCCCTGATAAATCTGTGTTATCACCATTTTAGGATCTTCCACAGGAGCTTTGTAAAATTAATAAATGCAAAATATCAGGTGTTAAGACTTCGCATTGCAGTTAATTTGTTCCCTTCATGTAGCATGTCCTCAGGTTGTACTTAGAACCTCACAATTTTGGATGTAATTTCCTTCTCCATAATACTGGGTGTGAAGGGCTGTCACCTAAAGAAACTTCCTCCAAACTCTTTTGGTCCCATACTCTCATGTATGTGCAAGTATCCTTGATGGGATTCTTAGGATAACTGTTAGCCAAATTCTGTGTGTTCCTCTGTTGTACAAGCAGCTGCCAGATGGTAATATGGAGAGAAGATGTTTAATGTCAGTTGCTTAACTGGAAGCCAGATGGCACAGCAGAAGTTGGAGCAAGATGTTTGCCAGCTCGTTCCAACTTCAGGCTGTGGGCCCAGGCCCTGCCGTGATTGAGGGGACTGTGGCCCTTTCACTGTCCCTGTGATGTCCATGTTCTTGTGAAGGCCACACGCTGAACTCATTCAAAAAGCTAAGTTTATATTTCTTTATTCTGTAACCCCAAAGCTGTGCTGAAGAGCAGTCAAAAACGGGTGTGTAGAAGTCAATGGAGCAGGTAATTTTTGGCTGCTTGTCTGGTGGGATGGAGCCTGTGAACTGAATCTCTTTGGATGTTTTCCTGCAGAGAAGTGAAAGGTTTGCTGAAAGTAGCTTGGATGTTTGGGTTTTGTAATGGCAGTTGTCAGAATTGTCATCAACGAGATTGCTGATTGTGGTAGGGGGGATAATTTGCTCTCAGTGAGAGCACAGTCTCATGTTCCTTCAGTCAGTGGAATAAAGTGTAACAGTATCTGGCCCTTAAGGCTTGGGAGAAAGCACAATGTGTCTGGAGTGATCCAGTCTAGCCAGTTTTTGATGAAGGGTCTACAAATGATGTAATTTATCTGGCTGACATAGTGCTAGGGTGTATGGGTTAGTCTTTGGTCTGTGTGAAGTAAACAGCCTGTCTAATGAAAAGCTGAAGTTACCACAGACACTGCTTCAGTTTGTCATGAGAAACTAAGAGATGCGGTAACAACATTGGTGATTGCTCTTGGGGGAGAAGATAATTGCTTATAACTCAGGATTATGGTGTTACAGAGTGGGGAGAAGTTTGTGTTTAGCAATCAGTACAGCAATAACCAAATCTGATGCATTTATGGCAGGAGAAAAACAGGTTGGCTTGTGGTGTATTTTGAAGGAAAACCACTGTACTGTCAGGTCATTTATATAGTCATGGTGGAGCAACACACTTGGGTTTGTGGCTGTTAAAGCCTCCGCTGTTTCCAAGCAAAGGCTTAAAGCTTTGGAAAATACAATTGGTGGCAATCTGAGTCTTCTTTAAAGACACATAAAAGTCACCAGCCCTCTAGCATATTTGCAAGTCTCCCCATTATAGAGCTGGGGAGCTTTTCCCATACTTTCTAAGGTTAGAAGGTACCATTGCAAAGACTATCTGTCCTTTCTGAAAATGTGTAGGGCATAGAATATCCCTGAATTAACTGGAGTCAATGCAAAA
Organism: Nothoprocta pentlandii; assembly: GCA_013398315.1. Classification (NCBI taxonomy): domain Eukaryota; kingdom Metazoa; phylum Chordata; class Aves; order Tinamiformes; family Tinamidae; genus Nothoprocta; species Nothoprocta pentlandii. Next base: position 779,898 of record VZSG01000321.1, read on the forward strand.
GTGGCTTTAATGAAGAGCTCTCTCACTGCTTAAAAAACCTTTAGTAATACTAGGAAGTCAGTCTAAAAGTTACTTTTTCTCACTGTTAAGCTTGCTCTTTGTTTTTAGACATAGCTTATTTTGTTTCTACTCTGTGTTTGAATGTACCTTTGTCTGGACTTTCTCATCAAATTTGTTACCTGTGCATTTTGATCAAGCTCTAGTTATTTCTTTGATAAACCTACAAGCCTGAGATCCCTTTTCCATTTGTGTTCCCTAATCTTTTCTCAAAGCACATGGCTGGACTTTCTCTCAGCTTGCTTAAGTGGTCTTAAATTGTAGATACCAGGTGTTACCTTAAGCAAGTGAGGTAGAGAGGCTTTGGGGAAAATTTGGAGGGAGAATTTGGGACATCACAGCTGAGTTGAGTTAGTAAAAGTGCTCTTTTAGGTGGGGAAAAATATAAAAGAAAGTCCTTTTTGTTTTGGTTACATCTGTGGTTCTTGCAGAAAATAAATGCAAGGCCAGAAGAAAGGGCTGTCAGTGCTTGCCCTCCAACTCTTCAACCCTGCAGCATTCAAACCCTGATAGGTATAAACCTGTCCTGGGAAGAAGCGAACGGGAATGGGGTATGAAGTAGTGCAGTGGCCATGGCCCAAGGGTAGTGTTAAAGTGGGGCTGTCTTGCTTGAATTTGGCTCTGCAGGCGGAGGTGTGAGGCAGCCCTGTGTGGCACCTATGCAGAAAATGCTATGTTAAGAGCTACTGTGTCCACTTGCAGGGCTGTACCTGCATTTTGGGGGAGGATAAAGTTTGGATTGCATTATGTATTTCTAGTTCATACTTTTTAAAGCTAATTTTTTGAGATTATTTTACACATTTTTTTTTTTAACCTTGTGAGTAAAAGCACTACCTCACCCTCAGACCCCCCCCCTAGCTGAAAGCTCGGTCTCAAACGGAGGGTCTCCTTCCCCCCCTAGGGAATACCGCGGGCCGCTGCTGAGGGCGCCCCGCGCGCCGCCCGCCCCACCCTCCCGCCGCGCAACGGCCGTTGGCGCGCGCGGCAGTTGCTATGGCGACGGAGCGCGAGTTCTCGCGAGAGTCCCCGGCCCCTCCTAGCAACGGTCGGCGCGACGGCGGTTAAAGAGCGGCCATGGAGGAGGCGGCGGCCGCTGCCAGCACCGAGGCGGCCTTCTGCCTGCAGAGTATCCTCCTCTCCCCCTTCTCCACCTCTTCCTCCTCCTCATCCTCCTCCTCATGAGGTTGAGTTTAGTCCCGGGGTGTCCGGCTGCTGCCCCCACCCTCGGTCTCCCCAGCGCTGCTCTCTCGTCCTTGTCCTCCCCCCAGGCTTGGTGTGTGGTGGTGGGAATGGGCACCCCGGCCGGAGCACCAGGAGCACCGTGGCGATTGAATCCTTCCTTGCGAGGGAAAAACGGTCTTGAATAAGAGCTCAGGTTTGGAGAGGAAAGCCCCTTCCTGCCTCTGTATTAGCTGTTTCAGTGAGATGAATGTGTCTAATAGTGAGAAAACAAGGCCTTGAGGATGGCCAGGTTAAGCTCTTAATACAACAGTGTAGAAACTTTACTCACTCTGGCTTTATGGAAATAGTTTTAATTCTTTTGAGAATTAAACATTCTAGAATCAGCCAAGCTAGAAAGTGAAGCTTTTACACAGGGAGATGTTTGAAGTGCAAAGAGCTTGTGACTTAAAGCTGCTTCTGTGTTTGTGATCTGTGATGCAGTTGTTAAACATGAAAATTTTGGGACATATGTTATTACAGGCATTTGTTTCCATGTATTAAGCCTATATAGGATGTTCCTATGAAGCTCATACAATTCTCCAACTTGTGAGCTCCAATTTTATTGTTAAACGTGTGGTGTAATCATACTGTTGGAAGTATACAGATGCGTTTGGACTGAAGATCATGAATTTACTCGCCTGCAACTTCCCTATTGTTTTTTAGTTTGCAAGAGAATATCTCCAGCTTTTATCTCAAACCTGACATCTCTGGAAATAAAGCTGTGGTTATCTTTTTCAGGATATGATCTTGAGCTGTTAGCCTTTGAAGAGTGCAATTTAACAGATAGTTTTGTTGATGCGTGTTCCGTATTTGTGGAGGAAGGATGCAGGTGGGAGAAGCTTGATGCAAAGCTGCAAAATTGTGCATCTATATTTTGCTTTGTTTCAATTCCTCTTATATAAGAATTTACCATTTAAAATTGATGTTTGAAGTAATGATTGCAACTTTTCTGCAAAAATTGATTTCCAGTTTATTGCCATGGGTTGTCTGTAGGGTAGCAGATTTTCTAGGGAAGCAGTCTACAGTGTACCTTACTAAAAACACTTATTATAGCTTAAAGGGCTGAGAAATGCCCTTTAGGGATGAGAAATATTTATTTGGTTATACTTTCCCCTTTCTGGAGGAACTGTCTATAATGGTCAATGACTTTTTAACACTTTAGATTTTTTTTATTGTGCATGTTTTAATCGCTGCTTTGCTGCACAGTTTCAGGAAACAATCTTCTAGTATTCAGCCTATAGTGTTTCATCTCAGGTACTTGTTGAATTTGATCCCAATTGCCTCTGAGAGCCCAAAGCTGTCTATACTTAGAGGCTTAAGGACTGTGGAAGTCTGAGTGCACTGAAACTCCTGGAGTAAGTATAGGCAGAACTTGGCCCACTGTTCAGTTCAGAAGAGTGCTCAGCTTCTGACTTTGGCTATTTACTTATGTTTATTTCAATGATATTTAAATCTGCCAGGGAAATTTGAATCTACATTCTGCCTTTAGATGCACAGACCTAACTTTCATGGGAGTAGTCCATGTTCATTTAAAGGCCTGAGGGAAGCCTGGATAATGTGAAATCTGACTTGATAAAGAATGAGGGACAAAGTGATTGCTACTGACTTGAGGATAGCTGATTTATAATATATTATTCTAAGCTGAAATACATCAAATGCATCAGCTGTTTCAAACTTAACCAAATCTCCAGAAGTTACTATAACAGATGACTCTGAAGATGATTGTCAGTATGAAGAGGTAATTTACTCAAGTGATGATCTGAAGTGATGTCTGTTATGTTCATATTTCATTCTTCCCTTGCAGTGAATCTGTCTGAAAAAATCCTAAAAGGAATGACCTAAATTTCTTCAGTGAAATGTAATAATGCTCTGAGTAACCTAAGAAAAGTTTACTGTCAGTTGATTTTTTTCTTAATTTGAAGAGGGAGTGCTTATTAAAGGTAAAATATTTCTAGTCAAGTGTTTCAGAATACCTGTATCTTTATTTAAATATGATGAAATAGTTATTTTTTAGTGAGATTGTTCTCAGTTGTTGTATTAGGAGTGGGGACAGCTATTTTTGAAAGAAAGAATTTAAATATATTGATATGATGATCTGTACTTTTTTAATCTTTCCCTTTAGGTACCAGTGGATGATGAATTCAGTATTCAGGAGGGTGATGAGGATCTGCCAAAGGCTCTGCGGACTATTCAAGAGCAGGCTGAAGATGCCCAAATTTTAGTAAGAACTCTAAATTTTAAGACTCAAGTCTTTGAGTGAATTGTTTTTATTGTCTTGAAACTTATATGTTATTGGTTACTTGGGAAAGGCTTAATTTCTCATTTTCAGATGCTTAAGAGTGTAAAAGTAGTTGAAGTGATGTGTATTTGCTATATTTCATCCTACCTTTGATGCTGCTTTATTTTTCATCTGATGTATTCCATGCACATACAATATTTGAAATATATAAGTATACAGAAATACTATTTAAAAATGTTATTGAAATATATCCTTATTTTAGGATTGGCAATAGATAGAATGGTATTGTGGTTTCCTGACTCAGCAAAAGAACTCTATCTGTTGAAGACTTGCAGAAGCCTGTTTTTGAATACTTTACTGAAAAGGATTATTTGGATAATGAAATACATAATGGATTGTTACTTGGTTAAACTTAGCAATTCACTCTTAGCAATAGTTTTGAGTACTTCTCATTTACAGTTTGATTTCTAAACAGTCATCTAATAGTTCTGAGTTGCACAATGGGATCATTTTACTGTATTTTCCAAAACATGATTTACTTCATTTTGTCAGCTTATAGGAATCTGATGGAAAAGTACTTCTCCCTCCAGTGTTTTTTATATCTGTCTTAAGAGTAATCAGTAAGCTATTTTTGTGGTCTATCTTGTTTTGCAAAAGGAAATGATTAATAAAAAGTTAAACATAGAAATTATTTTCAACTTCAGAATGGAGACAACATGCATTTTTTTCTGTACCAGTGCATAGCAACAGAGCAGTATTGTATTTAAAACTTTGAAAACTGAGTCTCTTTGTTTTTAAAACCAAGTCTTCATGAAAATTAATGACAAGCTTCTAATAAGTTTTTAAAACTGAATATGCTTAATGCTAGTCAAGTAAAGGGAATATTTAATGTTCAGCATTTATTAGGGTTAGCAAAGAGGAAATTTCCCCTTTTACATCTGCAAATTGATATCAAAATAAATAGTCAAACAAGGAGGGACATTATTAAGTTATTACTATAAATCTTTTGATGGTGGCATAGCTAGCTAATGCTTTAAGTATGCTGTAATTTTAGTTTTATTGAGTGATATAAAATGCTATGCTAGAATATATTCTATTCTATCAAAATGAAGCAAGTTTTGCCTTTCTTAAAATGGAAGATGTGTGGATAAACTAAAATTCACCTTGACTTTGTGCTGATGCTGATAACTGTCTTTTTGATTCTTGACTCATTACCTGGAGATTTTCCTTTTTCCTAATTTCAGCATTTAAATTTTATTTTCAGCATTAGACACGAGAGGGAAAAGTGGTGTAATACACTTGATAGTAGCTTGATATCTTTCATTATTATTCACTGTATTTTTGTAAGATTTTGACTAGGTTTTTTTGATGCTCAATTACTGAAAAAAGTGCTGGGGCAAATATTTTTTTGTGACATAAAACTGTTTCCATAAATTAATACCACAGTGCTGAGCTGAAGTGCAGTAGAAAGTCTTTTGTCTGAGTACCAAATACCAACCTCGAAGTTGGTTAAATTTTTAAATTAACTAATAATTATATCATAGAATAGCTGTGCTACTGAACAGCTGTGTAAAATTTGGAGTGATCATTGTGTGTATTTGCTGATCATAGTAATGTGTTTACCTGATTCTGTACTGAAGATTCTCTACTGAAGTAGATGCAAATCTTTTCATTCAGAAATGAAATTAAGTAGGGAAGGAAACTCAGATGGAGAGATCAAGTAAGATCCAGAAATATTGTGATCAATTTACCAAATACACATACTCAATTTAGAAATTGTAGATACTTGAAACCATAGTTTCTTTATTCCCTCTACAAATGGAGAGGTGGCACTATTCATTATTCTGTGGAATAATAAAACAAGCGTATAGCTACATTCCTAAAGGAGATAGCAGGACTAATTTTTTTTTCCTCTGGGTCTCTACCTGGGTGTAGTGGAACTAGTGGCCTTTAAGAAATTTGGTAAGGCTCCCTTACCTGAAGATTACTTGTAACAATGCAGGTTTTTTTGGATCACAGCAGGGAAATAGATGTGGTAGAGCTGTGTTTTCTAAATGTCTAAGCGTTGTAAAATGACTTTTTTTATTTATATGACTGTGTAGCGACCTTAAATATTAATTATTTTAAAATATGTTACAAGAAACTTTGCAGGTGAAGGGAAACCTTGAGCTGACAGAGATTCAAAGAAAAGATATATATCGTCTTAGACATTAATATAATGTACCGAGTTTTTCCTTTATCTACTGGAACTGGTGAAGTATCATTGACACTGCTGTTCAAAGTGTGTACAAAAGTACACATTAAGTCATTTAACAAAAATTTTGTGTTTTGGTTCATCTCAGTGGTAGAAGTCTAAGATACTTTCCATGTGCTTCAAAGCCTCATACTAATTATGTTACTGATGTCCATTTAAGTCATTTATCTGGGTGGAAGGCAAGCAAGCCTTGGATGAGCTAACATGTAACTAATTGTAAGGTAAGATCTGAACTGTCTCAGGGATGGGGGGAAAAATGTATTGTGGAGATTGGAATGCTTCTCAGGGGAAATTAATGGATTCTGTCCTGAGACTTAAGAGTTGCCCAAGCATTTCTTTCCGTATGTTGCAAGCAGTTTGCTTATACTTTTGCAAAACTAATTGCATATTTTCTAAATATTTTGCTTGCCAGTGAAGAGCTTAATGGTATCAGATGTACTGTAGCTTATGTCCAGAAATTTTGACCCTTTAAATTAGTGTCTCCACGTGGGTTTTGGCTGAAAATCTGGCATTTTCAGCAGTAGTCTTATTTTCTTCCCCACCTATTCATTTTGTATCAACTATCTTTTGAAGTAGATGAAGCAAGCAGAGTAATGGTGAGTATTCTTGCAGGGCTGTTTTTGGTGGATTTTTCACTCAAGATTTCTAATGAGTATTCTCTGGCTAGCTCTTTTAATTTATATTTACAACTTCTGGAAATGGACCGAATGACTTTATTCAGTAGATAAAGCTATTATATTTCCTTCCAGGACCTTTATTAATATGCCAAATGACATTCTGAAGTTGAATTACCTGTCATTAGCCTTTATATTTTGTTATGTTCATTTGATTTATAGGTGACCATGATGATTAAAAAAACAAAAGAAAAACTACTTTGCACTCATTGCACTCATTTTTGCATATCCTTTTTCTTGTTAAAGTTTCAGTTCCTGAAATGATTATCAGTGCTAGGGTGTAGCTAATAAATTCTCTTTTGCATGAATCAAGTAAGTTTACTTGATTTTTTTTAAGGGAATCAAACTGTGCCATTTCTGAAGATGAGCTTTATAGATGTTGGGAAATTACAGCAGGAATATTAGGCATTTGCCTCCCTTAAAATAAAGGCAGAACAGGGGTGTAGAAGGAATGAAGCTGTGTGTCTGCAGATGTACTCTATATGACTCCTCTATTGCCACAATTAGAGAATAGACTGCCTAATGCACAGTATCTCTAGTAATGGAAATAGGCTAAATATTTCATTGCATTTGACATTTTTCATAAAGGTGCTGCTGGACTTGGCCCTTGATGTGTAATTCATTCTGTTTATTAAATGGATTGTTTGGATTAAACATTGTTTCATGTATTATATAAAATGGCTATGGGGTTTTCCAGTATGTGGAATGCTGTGTTTTATCAGGAGAAATGCCTTCATGTCCAGGTCATTTCTGCAGTTGTATTGGTAGGGCTCTGGGTAAGGATGTGAATAAGGCACAGATAGAGTTATCAGAAATTCCTGGCCCACAGATTCTTTAAGTGGATTTTACAGAGAACTTGCAGTTTCTCTCTTTAGCATGCCTTGCTTGAATCTCAGATATTTTTCTGGTTTTCTTCTATTGAATCAGGACAAGAAAGGAACGTGTAGAAATGTTTTCTGCCTCTCTGGAGTGTGTTGTTGCTAACCAATGCATAGCACACAATCATAGTATCATAGTTTCTTCTAGCAGTACACCAAGTGGTTTGATGTAATGTGCACTGGAGTATCTTAATGCCCCATGTTGTGGAGCCAGTGCCTTATGGCATTGAGTCCTATGTGTTGTTCATAAATTCTGAGGCTTTACTAGGTATATTGTTTAATCCATGTGAAGCCTGAATGACTTGGAGCCATCTCTTTGGGTGCCAGGTCAGAGCGGAATCTCATCTGGCTGTCTTCAAATCTCTTGGAAAGGAGGGTGTAACTAACTCTGGAGGCCTTGCTGAGAGCTTGATAGCATGTTATGTACTGCATAGGTTTGGGAGAGGAAAAACTTTCATGTAAACAGCCATCTCTGAAAGGGATTTTTCTCTGTTTAGTAACATAGCTGTGTCTTGTTTTGCTTGTGATTTTGGCAGCTGTCCTTGACCCATGCACTGATCTCTGAATAGCTGTCTGTCTTGATGGCACCACAGCAGCTGAGTGAGGCCTTCGTGCACCATCTGCATTCTGCTAGTTCTTGTAGCAGTGTTGTCTGACAGCTTCATTCTGTGGCTGCAGATGGATGCTAAGAAAAAGGAGAAACAGTCTTTGTGAGATTTTTGAGGTTAGTCTGAGGGAGCTGCAGTTCTTTAACTCTGTAGCACAGGTGTCTTTATAAAAAGAATATAAGCCCCCTCACTATTGCCTTGGAGTGCTGCATCTTTCATTTACTGAAGTAGTGTTTCCTCATCAATGATTTTGAAGGTTGCTGAGCTATGCAGGAGTATAAGTAACACTTTCTCTTTGCTCCATGTCAAATAATCATGAGTTAAGTAGTTTTGAGTACCTATCAGATTGTCAGAAGGAGCATGCTTGTTTAAGTCAGATCATCTAGAGTCATTTCTGTTAAACTGTCCACAGGCCTTGTCACGAGGATGTACTGGATTGGTGACTGCAGTTCTGATGCATGAAGGCAAGGGCAGTGTTCAGCTTGGCTCTAATAGATCTGATTTTAGATTGCAGAAATAGTGATACTTGCGATTCCTTGTTAAGTTTAATAACAAATATCAAATTTTTATTTTCAGGCAACACAATCAGTTCTGTCATGTGAGAAATCTGTGTCTGAAGTACCTGGAGCGGTGGATGACTTCCTTTGCAACTTCCTGGTCAGACTGGGAATGTCCAGGACCCTGGATTGCTTCCAGAGTGAATGGTAAAATATTTCATGTGACTGTCCTTGAGAATTAGCTAGTAGATGCTCAGGATTCAAATATATAAAGATAGTTTTCAAGAAAACTTTGAGTACAACTCTTCTTAAATATATAGTGTTTTACCAAAAAGATAAATGTGTCACAAGTATAAGTATGGAAATGATTTATTATGTTGAGGTCACATTTTCCAAAAAGCTGAATCCAAGGAGCTGCTGTCACTTCTGTGAAGGATCATTTAATTTCACTTTTCATCTCCTTTAAGATGAAATTAAGGTAAGTTACATCCTAAAAATGAGGGTTTATCTCCACTAATAATAAAGGAAGTCTGAGACGACTATAGTTCAGGCCTTGAATGTCTAAAATTTGTCCTCTTCTTCCCTGGCGACCAGGGAATATTTTAAATATTTTCAGTTATAAGCTTTCTTTGAATCAGTTACTTTGGAAAGGTGCTGAAAAGTGACAATACGTTTTTGTTTGAAATACTTTGTAGCTGGTCTTTAAACAAGTATAGTTTTGGATTTAGGCTTTGGGCGATTAATTACCAAACCTTCTGAAATTAGGAAGTTTGAAAAGGTAGAAATAGCTTGAGCTTTTCTATTGAAACATGTTTAAACCTCGAAGTCTCTAATCTTTAGAAGGATTCCCTAGTCATTGCTGGCTATAAGGTTCAGGTTGTGTTTAGTGTAGGGATTACCAATTGGGCCATTGCCTCTGGAATTAATAATTTTTTTTACATAGTAACCATGCAGCTAAGACACTCCTATAGAAAGAGTGCTATAGTTTTATCTTTTTATAAAGGCTATATATTATAGCATAAAGTTTGAGAAGATTTTATGGATATAGATATTAACTATGATATAAACTGCAACCCCTACATGAAACTGCAGCTTTCTTGGAAGAAGTTACTGTTTGAATTTATACCAATGTAAAATTAAAATTGCTTTATAACAGAGTAAGAGGATGTCTTATGAGGGTCTGTCTTCTAAATCCTTAGTTATACAAATATTTCTTCTTAAATAGCTAATAGTTTTAACTTCAGGAGCATTACACAAGCTCAGCATGTCAGGATCTAATCTTGTTGTATTAAGACTTTTCTGTGCTAATGCCTCATTTCAAAATGTTTCATGTTAGTTTGAAATATATAATTTACAATATTAATGAGAGCAGATGAGTATACTCAGGTTCCTCATTATATATAGGGACAACTGTCTTGCACTCATGCTGTGGAGATCAAGTACTAATGGAATTTCAAATGAGAAATTAATATAGAGATAACTTATCAAAAAGCTTGATTTGATGTTAATTATCTGTCTTGGAGCTAAAGGCCACTTAAATGGGACCAAATTATCTGTGTTTATTCCAGAGTTTAAGAAAACTGACTCTATTCAAATATTCTGTCTACCTGTATAGTCATAATTTGATCACCTTCTGTATTAAGACAAACCTATTCTTTCTGTTGTAATGAATTTCGTCACACTTGCTGGGTTTTTTCAGTGGCATAGCTTCTTTTGCACAGACTACTATTTTTCTACCACTTACACTAAGGAATGTAAAATCAAACTTAAGATATTTTTAGAATATCTGTCCTACCATTATGTTTTTCTATTCCTTTGATGTGCAAGGGCTCTAGGGCTTTTGTTGCTTATTAAAGGCACTGGTTTGGCAGCTCTAGAGTATGAAGTGCAAGGGCTGATCAACTGTAAATTTATGTATCCGTCAGTCTCCATAATCCCACAGAGCTCACTGCTGCTGGCAGCATGTTGTCAGTTGGATGAGCAGATGAATCATTTGCTGTTGACACACATGTATGGAGTTATCACTGTGTTGAGCTGGTAAACTTGACTGGTGATTTCTAGTTAAGTGTTCCCAGAGACCTGGCTAGGTTTAAATCTGAGTACAAGGAGATTGGCAGACTCTGGTAACAAACACTTTGAAGCATTTAAATGTGTTTTAAACCATGAACGAGCTTACATGCTTATGCAAGGTATGTCATGTTTGTGTTAGGAGGCTAAGCTACTAAGTCATTTCCTGCACGTGGCCTTAGAGTATAGAGGTAGATCCATTATAAATTTCCTTGCAAAAGATAAGAAAAAATACAAAATTTAAGCTTTCATAGCATTTCTTTGTGGACCTGTGTATTTGAGATAGACTTAAGCTTCCAGTGGTCCTCTTATGTGGAAATCATGTAGACACATTAATGCATGATATGCTTTGAATTCATAAATCCTCAGAGAAAATATTATTAGTTCTTGAACAGCACTATCCAAACACAAATTCAGTTCTTGGATTGGAACCACAAATTAAGGAAGTTAAAGTTTGCTTCAGAAAACTTGAGTGTTCTTACTGTGCTTCTCCTAGTGCTAGGCATCATCCAAAGTGGGTATCTACAAAGATAAGGTGTGTGGGAGGGTAAGATGATGGTGTCTTTTGGGAAGTAATTAAAAAGATGTGATTCTCTTCTGTGATGCTTGTTATCTAGACATCTCTGCATATTATCAGCATGAACTTTGAGCCCTTGAAACTAGTATGCACTTGTATAGTTCAGATCAGGAGCAAACAAGGTTTTCTAATATTGAGCAATCTCTAACATATTTATAAATGAAAGTTTTTCCCTTGAAAACTATTGTTTCTGCAGTTATTTAATGGGAAATATGTTAGGATGCCACAGTAGGCTGAAATTTGGTTCCTTTGTGTCTTAATCGAATTCTGCAAAAGTTGCTTGTCTACAGAGCAAGCTCAGCATAATAATATCATCTTTCTACTTACATGCCATAATAATAGATTGGAAGAATACCCTACAGTGAAAAGGCAGTTTATTTTCTGTGCTCTTTCTTGGCCTTCTCTTGAGACTAAGAGGTTATCAGTTGAAGTAGCTTTTGGTAAGAAGTCTTAACCCCAAAATGCTTTTCAGTGAGGTACACCTCAATGAAGGATTGTCCTGAGCTATGAAACAGTTAATTGGAGGGCCACTCTGCAACCTGACTCATTTAGAGCTTAGTCTTGAAGTCAATGTAGTGTTTAATTCAGTTTGTGCTGGGTTGTGGTGTTAAAATCATAGACGGCCATCTGTTTTGGAATCACAGTTCCCCTATATACCAGAAATAAGGGAGAAGAAAAATTATCTGGCACTTGGCTAGGTATATTCAATTTCTACATGACTAGTTTGATGAATTGTTGTGAAATATCCCAGTGAATTCTTGTTGTATAGCTTTCTACTCCATTTCGACTGCATGCATAAAAACACTCATTAGTTGTATTCTTAGACTAGAGCATGATGGATTTATGGGGATCGGTTGTACCTCATTAAAATTGTCTTTCAAGATTCCTAGCTCTGCTGGAGGCTCACCTCATCCATTATCCCCTCTGATGTGTCTTTGTACAGAAAGTGATAGATTTCATGAAATGGAGTTAGGGCATTCTAGCAAAAGAAGGATATAGATTGAAGGTATTATTGAAGCCTTTTTGAAGGCTAGTGTTATGTTTTTGATTCCATGATAATTCTAGGTGCCTAGCGGGTATAACGAGCATACTTAGCAATAGTGTAGCTGCCTGAAAAAATCAAGTATGTCAGACTAGATTGTTGTTGGTCCTTACCCTGAGTCAGGTAGGTAGAAAAAAGCAAGAAATTTCCAGTGTTAGGTTGAACTGCTGCTTCTTGTAGTGGTTGCCAGGCAAAAGGAAGACAATTTCCAGAAAGGAGAAAGCTTTACTACACTACTCTGAGTCTTTACAAAGCAGCAGATAGGTCTGGGCATGAAAGGAAAAGGAGATGCAGGTTGTAGGAGAGATGACTTCCAAGCAATTTCTGCAATTGGAAAAGTACCTGCTTGTAATTCTATCAAGTTCTGTCAGTGGAGAGGTCAGTGGGACTGATACTCCTGTGACCCTTAGATGCATTTGAGGTTTCTTCTGAGTCTTGCAGGAAATAGAACTAGAGTAGAAATAGAAATAGAGTAGGTGACACTGATGAGGCTGGCTGTGGTAGAGTAGTTATCCCTTTCCCTATTTTAGATAGTGGGAAACGGGAGTTATTTTCATCTAGCCAATAACCATGAATGTATCATCCGTAATGATCTCAGTTTGGGCCTTTTGAATAACAGTGGACAACTATTTTGAATTCCACTTTGTAACTGGAGAAAAATAATGTATGAAAAAAGCAGAGTAATGCTCAGGAATTGTTTATTGCTTTCAAGTGCAAAATAAGTCCATGAAAAACATTGTCTTTTCTATAATGTCAATCTCTTTGCTTTCTCCTCAGAAGAATGTTTAAACTCTTTAAGTAAAACAAAAAGGATAATTTCTTGCTAATATGTAAGAAAAGCAGAGCTTAAGAGTATAAGACTATGCAAGAATGATCATTGATAATTAAATTGCTTGGAGCACTTTTAAAGAAATCTTTTTTTCTGATATGCCATATCCTTTCTGCCTAATATTTTATTATCATTAAATGACAAAACAATATTTGACTGATTTTCAAAGACAAGTGTCTCTATTTTCCATAGGAATATTACAAATGCAGTAAATGTTTATGAAATAAATGACTAAGCTCCTTGGTACTAAAAACCTATTACTGCTCTAATCTACTACAGAAAAAATGTGATGATAGAATCAGTTGTGTTTTGGATGCGCTCACTTTAGTCTTTCAAGTCACTGTCTGGTGGCTGAATAAGACTGATTTGTAGGGATAAACCCTCCTGAATGGACCACAGCACTCAGGTAAGCAGCTTACCATAGGAAGTTAGGTGGATATAAATGCCTCTAACATTTGCCTTTAATTTTTTGGAAGATTCCAAGTAAGAATGAAGAGGCTTACTTTATTCTAACTCTTGAAATAGCTAGTTTTTTAACATAGTTTTATATAATTTTTTTATTTTTTATATAGTTTTATAATTAGTTTAGAATGCCTAGTTATATACATAATTTTCTGTCCATAGTAACTTATTTTACCAAACTCTTTGTTTCTGCAACATTTTATTGATTTATAAATGCTGTACTTACTGTGAAGCATGCTTCTTGTGCCCAAGAAGGGGAGACAACATTTGGTGTAATAACTACCTCTAGTGACTGCTGTTCTTGCTTTACTTGGAGGAACAGAAAGTACATATTCAATATATTTTTCTCTGACAAGGCAAATATATGAATATTATTCCTTCTGTAAGTTCCTGGAACATGTTCCAGCAGCCCTCAGTATCATCAGGAAGGACTGTGAGCCTCATCTCTATCTACCATGATTTACAGCTCCACGGAACCTGTGCTATGTGGCTTCATGGAGCACCACTTCTGTCCTTAGTGAATCTGAAAGGCTTGTGTCAGCCTTATTAGAAAATATTGACAGATGGAAAGAAATATTTTTACTAAGCGAGCTCTGAATTCCATGTGTAAGGTACCTCATCAGATCGTTTGTCTGGGTTATCCCCAGCTTTGTCTTAACTCATAAAAAAAAACTTGTGTCTGTTTGAATATTTAAAATGGAATGTGTCTGTATATCAAGGTTAAAGCGTTGTTTGGGTACTATTATATCAGGCTTTATTTAGGTTATTTAGAAGAAAGGAGGGAAAAGCACAGTTGCTAAAATTGAAATAGTGTGTTATGCATGGCATGTCATTTGACTGCTAGGGACAATATGTTTATAACTTAGAATGGAAAAGGATAAAATGGAGCCCCTTGTAGTGGGAGGGTACTATAGCTAATTCTTAATGATTATAAAAAAGTGTAATTGCCTTGACTTGGAAAATACCTTTGTGATTTTAATGTAAATGTAAGCATGGGAGGGGAAATACCAGTGAACTGTGAAATAAGGAACATGGCATAAAGTATCTGTTTATTTTGTTAGGTATGAACTGATCCAGCGAGGTGTGCTCACAGCCAAAGATACTGGACTGGTTCCGAGTGTGTATACCCGCAATCAGCAACTGGAGACTGAGAACATACATTTAAAGAAGGATTTGGAAAACTATAAGCTTGCTGCTAAGTATGTTACTTGGTATTAATGAAACTTTCATATAAAATGGTAAATGATTCAATACAGTAAACACAGATACTTAAGGAAAATGGTTTCTTTTCTGCATGCTGACTCTGCATATTTTTGCATCTGAGTGTTGTGCATATTTTTACTTCTGAGAGTGCTACTTTAAATTGAAGCTCAGTTGTCTCTGAGCTCTACTAAAATCTAAGACTTTTTTTAACTTTTATTTAGTATGCAGTAGATAACTTAAGATCTATCACAACCACTATTACAACAAAATGTTATAAAAACCACGAGAATATAATACATAAAGTAGAAAATAAATTATTACACACACGTGTACTAAAATACAGTACTGTGCATTATAGCTACCCCAACATTAGCATGCATTCAAAAAATGCTATAGACTTGCTCTGCAGTTTTTAAAAATGCAAATAACCTATTGCTTCTAGCCTGTAGTATTCAACAATATGAGTGTAATTCAGCATTACTGAGTATAGTGTGTGCATTGCAGTAGCTGATCTTACAAGAGTCAATTTTACTAGAGGCATAAGTGTTCAAATGTTGAGCTAATGTAGAAAAATGCAGTAATGAACTACACAGAGCAGTCTTTTCTGAAGAGTGCATCTGCATGGGTGTTTGCAGAATTTGCTGTGACACCTCAGGGCAAATCAAAATGGGCTCATTTTGCTTTTGCTAGAGCATAACTTTAAAATGTGGACCTCTTAAAATAAAAATTAATAACTACAACTGATTTTTCTCAAGCTTGCTCAAGCTATTAATTTTCATTTAAATTATTCTTCTCTGAAAATTGAATGTTTACATGGTTCTTAAAGGGGTGTTCAGCTGGTATACTGATTATCTCAGCTATTAACTGTAGTTTTGTATTTGCTAAGAAAAAACTTAATTTTAATTATTTTAAATATTAATGTGAAAAGCTTTCACAATCATCAATACTTTACAATTTTTAAAACTATTGTTATACTGGGTATATTTTGACTTGGGCCATCTATAAAAATCTCTTACTCTCCTTCTTTTTTGGCGATTGGATCTCTTCTTTTTCCTCCTGTATAGGAGATACAGGGGCATTATGTATGGTACATATTAGAATTGGATAAATGTGTTTTAGTGTTCAATGTTAAGTGCTGTACTTTGCACCTTATTCAAACACTTGTTACGATGTCATTCTTCACTGTTTGTCAGTCATTCTCCTGATTGTTGTATGGAATATATGTAGTAGTGAGACTTAGGCTGTGATAATGGTCACTACTTGATTTGTAACACTTCTCACTTTGCTGTTAGTACTGGCTCAAGCTGAGTACTTTTACTGTGAGTTTCACTTCGTGTTAGGAAAGCTTTCTGAATTAAGAAAGTGTTGCTGTACTGCTGCGCTGTGGATGAAGCTGAACAGTTCCAATATCTGTATGCTGGAGTTAGACTGTTTCTGTCCTATTAATCAACCCAGATTGCAGCACCTAGTACTAAATTGATTTAGTATAGTGATTAACAGCGTTGTTGCTGTTCATATATGGAATAACTGGAGCTGATAGCCTTGGTATTGTAAAGAAAATATTTTAGCAGAAGCCAAAATTACCTCAAGGACAACTTGGGCTTTCAAATATTGAGAATTCACTAGTTGACAATAGCAAGAGAATGGTGAAAAGTGATGAAGAAATGCTGATTTGACTGTTGAGAAAATAACTTCTGATCAAAGAAAGCCCCATTTGGCTCTTTGGATCAGTCAGAAAGCTTTTGTGGTGAGATACAGTGCTGTGAATTGTGATTGAAAACAACTTTTAATTACTTGGGGTGTTTCTGAGCTTGCTATTCTTGACAGCCAGCTTGCTGAAGAGATGTTATTTGTGAATTAAGCAGCATGGGGGGCCCACAGCAAACGACTGTAAATCAATTACCTTCTGCTCTCATGTTTAACATTTGGCAGAAAAGATTCAAGGTTTAGAAGCTAAATGTAACTGTATTTGGGGTATTTTAATAGAATATTTGCATGGCTGTATAGCACACAGGCAAATTGAAGAGATTGCAGACGACTAGAGAAACTTTGCTATTTAGAGATTTGTAGTCAGCTTGACTTCCTGTATACAATAAGTATGCATTGTGACTAGATTGTCTAATGTCTGAAGGCATCTTGAGGTCTTGAAGCTAGAAGCTTTAAGAGAAATAATTAGCAGCAGAATGCTTTTGCTCCAAAGCTAGTGATACTATGGTGAAGTTCAGGTGTATTACTAATTCTTATCTAAAATTGCCATAGAAATCAAAACCAATTTGCCTTGTTTGGCAGTGTAGGAGGGCTTAGATAAAATACCCCCTAAGTTTTGCCTGTCTATTTAGTTTGAATCTAATTGTCTACTGAAATACTGTTGTTAAAAGTAGTGTTGATATTCTTTCCAATACTAGAGAGACTTGAAAACATTACTTCTGAAAACTGCTCTCTCTTGTAGTAGACTAGTTAACTAGCATAGGTAGGGGATAAGATTCTTAGCTCATTAAATCAGTGTAATATGTCATCCATAATGATTTGTCACTCATTTAATTGTCACTCATTTAAATAATGAATTATAACTTAATAGTCATATTAAACTCTGCCCATCTGATAGAAAATACCTTGAATGCCATATGTTTTGGTCTCTTTCTATAGCCAGGTAGTATCTAGCTTTTGTTAAAGGTTTGTAGACAACTTCATGATATATCACGTTTAAGATGGCAGACTGGTGCCTGATATGAAGTTCTTGAAACAGGTGGGAGTTCATAAGGTAGATTAAATGAGAGTTATATAGAATTCTGTGCTGAGGTTTTTAACTGAGTTCAAACACCATTTAGGAAAGCTTAAATATTTGCAGGTATTTTTTCTATCCTGATTTTTATGGTTGTATATACAAGTATGTACCGGTTTACAGCCATAGTAACAGTCAAAAGATAAAACATTCTTAGAAATGGTGTTTATTGCTACAGTTACTGTTATCACCAGCCATAAAATCCTCAGTTACCTTCTACTTCAGTACCAAAATCTACCTGTGCATATTTACCCTTTTCTACCATAAAAAAAATGCACAGCTTTTATTTTCTGCACAATTTTTAAATGCATCTTTCCTGTTATATATTTGACCAACTTGTTACTAAATGATATCTAAGCAAAACTGGCTTAAATTCAATGGGAACAAGACAATTCTCAGGCCTTGGAAGATCTACCCTAAAAGACCTTTGGTATTTGTGCACATATACCCACTTTTGTGCAGGCCTGCAGCTTTTTTTTTCAAGTTACTGCAGGGGTAGCCCTGCCTATTTTCATTTTCCTGATGTTTTTTCCTCAGCTCTGATAAACCCTGGCATTAAATTCACTGTGCTGCTCTTAAAGTCTTCCAGCTGTTCTTGCTACAAGCAACAATTCACATACAAACTTACAAACTAACATTCTTATTCATGTATAGGCAGTAAACAGAAAACAGTAGCGAATATAGAATAAAGAGTAAATATTTTTATTATTAAACGGAATAGAGTAGCATGTCAGTACTCCTGGACTTGTAATTTTGACATATTCTGCTGAGATACAATTATACTGTCAATTATTTTTCAAATGCCTTTTGAAGTAGAAATGGTCTTCATTTTTCCAAAGAACAAATACCTAGTTTCTGTGCAAGATAATTGTAAGTATCCTTTAACAGAACCATTCTTTTACTGATGGTTCTTTCCAAACCTGTATAAGTCAAAGGAAGGAAAATCTGTGTATTAAACATATGCCGGATTTAAGATAGAGTATCTGAGTGTCCTTTAGCTTTGTGTGGAAAATGCTTAGAAAACAATAGGCAACCAGTGACTTCGGAGTAAACTTTGAAATAGTTTCCTTTTCATCCTGCTGTCAAATGTTAAAGGTAACACCTGGGGACAAGCTGCCAGCTTGATCTAACTAGACATGGAATTTTTTATTGTGTTTATTCTTCC
The DNA here is from genome assembly GCA_013398315.1 of Nothoprocta pentlandii. Lineage (NCBI taxonomy): Eukaryota > Metazoa > Chordata > Aves > Tinamiformes > Tinamidae > Nothoprocta > Nothoprocta pentlandii. Next base: position 798,453 of record VZSG01000321.1, read on the forward strand.
CAGAAGCTCTCTAGGTGTACATGTTTACAGGGCAATCATAGTGTTGTCCTTCTGTGTCATATTCCATCATGTGACAATGCTAGATTTCACACCTGAAACTTTGGAAACTCAGTTTTGCAAAACTTTTTCAGTAAAACTTAAGTCTTCAGCAAATATTTTCTAGTAAACTGTAGTTTAAATAGGTACTTCCACAAGATTCACTTAGGTCTAAAATGATTGACCATCTCAGTGTCTTGAGATGTAAAATGCCAAAAGCCCTATGAAATCTACGCAAAGGAACTGAGGAAAGGTAATGTGAAAAATATCTACTCTCTTTGTGAGTTAGTAGCAAAAAGACCTCAAAAGTACTTGTCTACTACAGGGAATACTACCAAAAATCTCTAACTTTGATGCAGGAGATATATGCATATCTGTAAGGGGATTCTGTATATGTAACATATGTTGAAGAGCATCTATTGGGAAAGACAAATAATATTCTCTTGCATTTTCTGTTTGTGTTAGCAAAGCCAAAGAGGCTCTCCTAAAAATGCAGAAAGAACGTGATTTTCATCGAATGCATCATAAGCGAGTGGTTCAAGAGAAAAACAAACTTATTTGTGACATAAAAAGGTAAAAACTCATTTTTATTGCCACTTGTGAAAATAGAGATACCCTGAGTTGTTGCCTTAGAACAAATGTGAAGTACTGAAATAAAGCTAGCTTCATAATTGTTAGCTCCACATGACTGTCCCTGAAATACTTCTAAATGATGTCTGTATTTTTCATGCTTTGAATGTGGTAATATATTACTATAGTATATAGTATCTCGGCCGAAAATATGGATCATTTTTTTCACCCAACTCTTTAGTATCTTCAGCCCTAATTGACTTTTGGGTTTAGATCTCTATCAGTTACAATAGTAACTTATATCCTACTGAGTTCAGAAACTTAATAATTGTGATTCCTGTAAGTGGTGCTTCCTGTACTTCCACATTTTGGACTTGCTCTGGTTAATTTGCTTTTATGTTTTTGGTGAAATTAAGATCCAACTAGCTAATTGGTATTTAAAATTTGTAAAATACATTCTAAAAATGTTGTCACTTTTATATTCTGAGTTTTCTAAGTATTGTACCTTTCCCTCATAAGCAGAACTTGCGGATTGCCCATCTAAAGATCACTGGACAACATAAAAGTGAATCTCTTGATCGTCTCTCTCCTTTGCATAACTTTATGCTAGGAGTAGCTGCAAAATAAACCTAGGCAGCGGCTTATATCTGCAGCTCAACCAGTTCCCAGAATTTTGGCTTGCTAATATTATCAGCTTGTGCATTTAGTAGTTCTATAATCTATATATTTTCCTCTAAAATCTGCATGTATCAATGCAAGAGCACTCGTGTATCTTTTGCAGATACAGTGTGGTTAAAGTTTTTAAGTATTCCTGTACAGATTAGTTTCTCTTGAAAGATGCTGCAGAAAACCCGAGTTTGGGTTGGTTTGGAGAATTAGCCACTAGGTGCTCTGAATGTGCTGTCAAGAAGAAGATTACATCTTTTTCCTAGATTAGGATCCTAGTTGGTAGTCAGATAATTATAAATCTTTATTTCAATGCAGTATCATCCATCTGCCAGAAGAAAACAGATTACCAAGAATTACTGTGTATTATGCATGTGATGGATGGAGAAATGAAGGATGAGAACTTAAACCAAAACTGAATGGCATGTTTTAAAAACTGAAGAAACTGAATTCATTTACTGTTGACTTCCATCTCAGCTCTCCAGTTACATGACTACATACTAGCTTTTTTTTTCTATGTATTAATCTTTTGGCACTTTTTTCCTGAATACTAGATAAAAAATAAGTTACATAGACAAATTTAACTCATGTTTAAAGAAGCATTTTTTCTTTTTTTGTTCATAGGCTGAAGGCACATTATGCATCATATGAACCAGTGCTGAAGCAGCTGACTGAAAAATATCAAACTACCCTGAGACAGAAAATGTTGACTAGTTTGGAGAGAGACAGAGCAGTTGGGCAGGTAAAATTATGGTGAACAACACCTGCTAAGCCATATGGAATGTTTTTGTTAAATGTTTGGTTGAAGAAACAAGTAACTCCTCATAAAACAATTCACTCCCTATGCTATAGTTTTAAGCAGAATATTTTAGATTTTTTTGTTACTTTATAAAACTTTAATGTGAAAATTTTATCAAGATGGCAGTACTCAGCCTTTGACTTGGGCAGAGTGACACTCATCAGGTGATGTGCAGATTTTCATACAGCTATCAGTGCTAGCAGCTCAAGGAAAGTTGTGATATTCCTGTGAATTAATACATGTCCGCCTATACCTGTAGAAGCTGGCTGATTAGAACATTTATTACTGTTTTTCTGAAGCTTTTTCCTAAAGATAACCAGGAATGATCTTTGTATTATCGTTCTAAAACTGCAAGGTGCAGGCACAGCTTTTCTATCTTGTGAGCAGAGTAAGATCACAAGAGCAAAACCTACGTGATGTATAGGTTGCTGTATGTGCCATTCTGCCCCTCTAGCAGAAAGTACTCTAAGCAGAGATTGGATGGATGAAGAACAGAAAACTAGCTTTCATGTGTTTAACCAATAGGTTATTTGTTTAAAAAAAAAAAAAAAAAACTTACCAAATGCATTGCATTTCAGTAGTTGTGCCAGCTTTATGTGGGTAACATGAAAGGAATTGAGCCTGTTCTCTCTCTCATCTAATAGCCCTCATCTCTCATTTCTTTCTTTCCTCTGCCTCCAATTTTGCTTAGGTCACCCGAGGGCTTACTTTGAAAAGACTGAGGAGTATATGTTTGATATTGAAATAAGTGAAAGAAAATGTCCTAGAGAAAAAGAGGTTACTGTCCATATAGACTTATGCTGAATCAAGAATGAAAAACATAAAACAGCTTTCAAAGTTGTTTCCATACTATGAGATTTTGGGAACTTATGTAAGATCTACCTGGTTATGAACTTTAAGTGTTGTGGAGTGAGAGCTGTTCTGTAATTTACAGCACTATATTTTTTGGCATTTTATGAGCACAGAACTATATGTCATTACTGCTGAGCTAAGGATTAAGTCACTGGTAACAGTGGTAAAAGCTGATAGCACTATATGATCCTTAGTGCTGTATGTCTGCATTGTTTTCAGAGCTGTAAAAGTATTCTTGAGAAATTCTAGATGGCTTTTTTATCCCATGGTTTTATTGGATATTTTTAAAATCTAGTGTTAGGAATATTTGCAACTCTATTAGAAATAATGATCAGGACACTGAATAATTATATGTAAATCCTTGTACTTAAATGTACACACAAGTGTGTTGTGAATAGACAGTAAAAGGCAACATGTTCATACTGTCTCCTTTTTTTTTAGATTACAGGTTTACAAGCTGCGCTACAAAATTTAGAGTCTGGACATACCATTCAGAATCCTGTGACAAAAGGTAAAATATCCTTAAATTCTGAATATTTACTCTGATATATATCCACATAATCTATATGTCCATGGGTGAGTTGCTTATGACAATATGAAATGCATGAGTAAGGGTGGAAGGACTTTATCCTCAAAACCTGTTTGGTGCCTGATTTTCTTCTCTTGTGCACTTACGCTCTTAGGAGTGGCCTTTTATCTCTATGGCATGACACTACTCCCTGGTGTGCTGAATGCATCTGTAATTATGAAACTATTGTCAGGAGCTTGTCCTGTCAGCACAACCCCAGCACTGCATTGTTCATGCATCATTTCTGAAGTAAATGAAGCTGATGCTGCCACACTGTGCATCCCACTAATGATTTTGAACCTGTTTCCTAATTTTGTTTACATTTCACAGGTGGCCAGGCAGATATCTAATATCACACAACTTTCAGATGAGATATTTCTTGCAATTAGGGTACTTCAGTTTTTCTCATGTGCTTTTCCCAGCATATTGAAAGGCCAAAAGTTCTATACCAATAGCAGAACGCTCAGATGAAAAGCCACCGAGTAACCCAAACTTTTGACAAACTTGATTAGATCCCACATTTCCTGGATTTACTTTCATTGTATAAAATTCCTGTATAAAAGGCAGGACCAAGAAGGAAATGAATAGCCAATTAAATAAGTTTTTTACTCTCTGTAGTTGAGCAAAATAAATAGCATTTTCCTGGCTATTAGAATTCCTTAAGACATTCAGATGTCTGCAACTGCTTGCCTATTACTAATGTACATGTAGCTGATATAATTGAGTTGTAATCATCTGAAAGATGCTGGTGGTCTTTGCTACCATGCAGCAGTCGAAGCTTTGATGGCTGAGATGCCTTTGGACTTTGCTCATTTTCCTTGGCAGTCTCAAACAAGTTCAGTATATGCTACAGCAAACCTTGCCTCTCTCGGAGGATGTGGAATATTTTGGTTAAGAGCATAGCTGCTCTAAATCTTGTAAGGAGGTGGAATACCTGTAAAGTCCTGCCCGGCAGAAAATAAGCTCTGATTTTCATTTTATGTACAAAAATGAAGCTACTGATTTAATATGACACCTGCTATTTGTACTTTCAGAGCTAAATACAGTGAAGTACTGAAGTACTGCCATCACTTAGTCTCTTCAGTCTTCATTGTGGTTTTGCATTCTGCCTGTTTCTATAAATTAGCATCATGCTCTATAGCCAGGCACGCTTCGGTGCCCCAAAACACATTGTTTTCGGCTGTGCCTACAAGTAACGCTCTGTTGTGGTACAGGTCTTGTTACAGCAAAACATGAAAACCTCTGCTCTAGTCAAGAGCACAGTGCTTGCTTTCTTCATGCTGCAGACAAGGTAGAGAATGGGCTTTTTATTTTATGCTAGTCTAGGAGAAGGACATATTGCATTCAGCTTTTCATTATGCTCTGGCTTGGAGATATATAGTGTGGGTTACTTCCTCCGTGCTAGTGTTTTACATTATAGATGCCCCATCTGTCTCCTTTTCGTATTACACATACTTTCATTTGTTGTTTGAGTGATTCAAAAAAGCACTCCTCGGCTGTTCTCAGTACTTGTTTGTTCTCCAAAAACCTTGAGAGCACTTTATAACACCAAAAAGTGACAAGCAGGGGAGCACTTATAAAAAAAAAAAAAAAAAAAAATCACTTAAAGTCTCCAGCACAAATTAAGCTCATCAGCCACCCATGTGCTTATACAAGCCTTAATTTGCCTCATGCCATGTGTATCACAAATCAAGTGATAGTTCAGTTCATTTCTTTATAGCGCCATGTCCTTTCATACTGCATATTTTTTATTGTGCTCCACAGGTCATACTCATGTGTCTGTGGGTGATATTGTCTCTTCGTCAGGTACTTCCTGCTGCCTCTTGAAAGATGGTCATGTTTTGTTGCCTCTCGGTTTCTTATTCAGGAGACAAGATAATTGAAACCTTGGGAAACAAGCAGTGCATAAACACGGGAGAAATGTTTGCTATGTTTCTCTGTAAATTTAAGTTCGACGCTGGTTCTTCCGAGCTACAGACTTAAAAGGCCTGCAAGCCACCCTTGCTTCAGCTGCCCTTGTCTCAGGACTCACCATCTTAGTTTCACACACGAGTACATTAAAAGATAACGAGCATCCAGATTGGCAAGTTGTTATTTGCCAAGGAAAGATGCCTTTTCTGGTTGGCTATCTGCTTTCACAGAACAGGGAAGCAAATGAATGCCCATGTGCCCGGGAGCTGCTGAGAGCAGGAGACTCCCTGTTGCTGCTGTCACTGCTGCTTCTCCTCCCACCCTCACCAGGCCGCAGGTCCCACTGCATTGGGTCTGGCTGTGAGGCATTGCAAGTGGCTTTAGCTTTGAGTTTGCTCAGCAGCCTGGGGTTTTCAATAGGGATAATGAGGTCCAGCACATCCTTTTTCTTTATCAGGTTTATAAAGGATTGGGTGCTTATGTATGCAAATGTTCTTTATCTCATTCTACCTAAAGCAGTAGCAGGATCATCCCTAGAGGCATGTTATCAAAGACAATTCACTGAATTTTGTTTTTAGATTCCTGGTTTATACCAACCAAGCATTTAACTTGCATCTTAGCTTATGAAGCAAGACACTGATAATTAGTGCTCCGAAAGACCACTTTTGCTTGGAGGAGTCAAGTAATTTTGTGGTTTACTTGCATACCTGAGCACTGATATAACAACTGATTGTCAAAACATATTTCTAACATACAAGTTGTTACTCAGTACATTTATTCTCTACAAACAGCTGCTTATTTATTACCAAATCATATTTGAAAGCTGAACCCAGTGATTTTTTTTCTCCATGGCTGAATTAACTCCTTGCTAAAGCCTGTTAGCTCTCCTTTACATTTCCTTGATCTGATGTAATTGCTCTCAGAAAGTCATGCCACATGATATCTGAAAGGCAGCAGTTCTAGTGTTTAAGCTTAGTTGATCCCATTCCAGCTACGATGCAACCAGAATAGAAAAATCTGAAAACACAAGTTGTTGACATCTTTGTGCAGTCACAACAGTGTTTTATGTTTCAGTCTCTTTTGGAATAGTTTTGGCTTTTTAACCTTTTCAGCTGTCACAGTGATGGCTTGTAAGTATAAAGCTCAAACTTGGTGTTCTGTAGCTAGCAGTTACTGAGGAGAAGGTATTTGACATAGAAAATGGTTTTGCAGTGTGCAGTTCTTCAGCATAGAAAAAGTTACTTAGGGTGTCATCAACAGCAGCTTTAAACTCTTTTTAACAATGAGAATAAGCATAATGTGTTAGACCAGGCAGAGTTCTCTGTTATAATTGTCATTTACGTTGCACAGGAGACTGTGCTTGTTAAATTTGTGATTTTTGGGTTCAGGTGCAAGATTTTTTCCTTTAAGTTTGAACTTTGTGGCCCAGGTCCTAACTTTATTCTAAAGGAGTGAGCGCTTACAGATGCGTAGTGTAAGGTCTCATTTGCTTTAGTCAGATATATACTTTAGCCTGATACAAAACATAAACAATATTTTGCAATCTGAGACTTAAGTCTATAGTCTAAAGCCTATGTTCTATATGTGTGCATATATACACACTATTATATACTATATATACATTACTATACTGTTAAATATGGTCTAAAGCCAATAGGGATGTATGTGCTCAACTCCTGCTAGAATTCAGTGCTCCCCTTTTCCCCTGTACATCTGCATAACATGACAGACCCCAGTCAGGAGATGGAGGCATCACAAGGGACTGTAGCTAGGTACGTTGAAGCTGTCAACCCAGAATATCCTGGGTGGTTTCCCCCCGCCTCGTAGTGGTAGATCCATGCAGGATCCATGTCCTTCCCTGTATTCCTTTTTAACCTTAAATCTAGTGTTGATGCAGTGTTCTGTTCTAGCAGATCACACAAAAATAACTTGTGGAGAAGAGCTGTACACGGTCTTGGAATGTTACACGTATAGCTCAGTAACCTGCTATTTCCTTGTGGTATAGTTTTGGTTGTTTTCATCTCCAGGTAGTATTAAGAGGCTTATGCTCTATCTGTGTATTTTATAGCAGGCCAGGAACTTGAAACGAAGAAAGGCCTGGAAGGTTCCACCCAGAAAGCTCTTCAGGAAGCCAGGCAACGCAGAAGTCTTGATACCAAAAGTTCCTCCTATGATCCAGTCAAAGATTCAGTGAGAAAGGGCAAGAGATACTAATGAAGGGCAGGAGATGTCTGAAGGTATGCAGCTTCCTTTGATGTTTTCTGGTATTTAGTCTGAACAACAATTAAAATATTTATTAAGCTGTGATAGTTCATCAATACCTAAAGCGTTCATAGGTAGAAGTACATAAAGCAAGTAGATAAGTGTGTGTGGTTTGTGTGGGGTTTTTTTTTCTGTTAATGTTAAGGTAAGTTTGCATCAAAGGCTATTTTTTTCAGGTAATATTAGTAGTTCTCATGAGCTAAAGTACCCTAAGCTAGCAAGCTACAAGCCAAAAGCTTCAAAGGAAGAGCACTAGCTGTCTTTTCTCTTTTCTTCTGTAGCTTTGGAGAAATCCTGGTCTATTTCATAGTACTTAAAATTTTTTAAGCATTTCAACCTATCAGTTTTAAGCATTTCAATCTATATAAAAGATATTTGGTACACTAAAGACAAAAAAAGTCATTCTTTAATAGTACAAGTTGTTAGACTTAAATATATCAGGTTGAGTATAAGTTGTTGATTTGATTTGCAGGCTGTGGTCTTACTGTCTAAAATTAACGTTAATTTCTGATAATTTTCTTATTGTTGAAAGGTTTTTTGCACTTCTATAATCTACTTCCTTTTTAGAAGTTATACTTGGGAAATAAAAAAGTTTTTAATATTATTCCAAAAAATCAGTGTGTTCTGATTTAGATCTAGATCTGATCTAGATTTGTTTTTGGACTCTCAAAATCTACATGTGTGTGTTCTTGCTTGCTTTGAAGCAACTGTTAAATTTTTTTTTCTGAAAAATAAGCTTTTGTTTATGTGAATGTTTTAGAAATCTGCTTCATTTTTTCCTTTCTGTCATCACAGGAATATGCCTATGGTTTATTTTCTGTGTGTATTTCTGTGAGACTTTTTGTGTGACATTAGCAATGGACCTCCCTTCTGACATCCATAATATTTGATTTGTTTTCATCTCTTCATTTACTTGAACCTCCAAATAAAGAGCCCTTTTCTGGTGTTTTCTATGGCTGTCTTCTCGCTGCATATTGGAAATAACCCAATCTGCTTTCCCTACCTCTTAGTATCCGAATATTTGAGGCACTTGCAATCCTGCTTTGCCTTTTCCCGCTCCAGCGGTTAGAGACTTCTCTCTTAGACTGTCACTGATGTCTCTGGCTTTCACTTTGATTTGTAAAATAGAAGAATATTTCTCAGTTTGTGGAGTCCTGTTGTTTGCTGCTATTTCTACTGAAGCCCCTGTAACTTTTCCAGTAAACTTCAGTGGAATTATGCTTCAACCCTGGAGCACAAAGTGGCACAGATAGTTTGCCTGCCTGACTTGGTTGGTCTTTGAAATTCATGAGCACTTGTAGTTGCCTGAATCTGGCAAGCATTTGTGCTTCTGCAGATTTTAAGTTTCACAAATGAGTCCAGCAGAGGCCGTGATATGTTTATTTAATCAAAGGATTAGAAAGCTGGAGTAGCTCCAGAAAGAAGATATCAAAAAGTATATTTAATATGAGATTTTGCTGTGGTTATGCAGTCTAAAATTAAGTATGAGGTGGGCAACTTTTTCCTACAAATCATGTATTTTTCCATTTGCGAAATGCATTATTCCCAGGTGTTTCCTTCCTTCTGATAAAGGATAATGCCTGAGAAGACTGTCCATGAATTACCTGCCATGACTGCCATGAATAATATGCTATGGATCCTATGTTAAAGTAATATGTTGTGGATTTTATCTTTGGTGTTAGCCTCCTGTCTGGACTTGACTGCAGCCTTGTAGAACTGCGTCTTGATAAAAATGTTTTCAGTATACTAAGATATGTTTGTGAATAATTGTTCTTTACCTGTCAATATTTAGGTAATACAGAAAGTGATCTCCTGTTACTGTGCTTTACAGGTAGTGTTTTGATTATTAGAGTTATTGATACTAAACTATTTTATATTTCATTCAACTCTGGTGGCCAAGATTACACATTGTGTCTTTTATCATTTCCAGTATTGTATAGGTTGGAATTTGGTAGCTAGGAAATGAAACTGTTCTCAGTTAAATAGGTCTCTAATGATACTTGCTTCATTTCAGGTTCTTGATGTTGGTGGGACCTACAAGCCTTTTTCTCAGGAGATAGGCAAAATTGCTATGTCCATTTTCAAGTCTAGTTTCTAATACAACAAAGCAATGATCTGCATGGCTAATTTGGGGAATTGATGTAATATAGGCATATGTTACAGTTAACTGTTAATTGCAAACCAAAATGAAGTGAGTGACAAATATATTTGGAATGGAGAAATAATCACAATATTAAAAGTATTTGAAAAAAGGTTTCCAGAAAAGCACTTGGAATACAAAGTTGAGCAGTTTATTTGGTTTGATGTGCATGGAGGTGGCTTAAAGAAGCACCAGGTGAAGGTATGGCATGCTATACTTGCAAGAAACAAAAGGTTAATGTAAAATGACTGAGGCCATAGTTAACAATACTAATTGGTTTTTTGGTTTTCAATCTTAATGTACTTTAAATTATTCATGCATAAAACTGGATCCCTTTTGAATTACTAAAGTATGATTGAAATATGAAGCAAGCACTTAATCCCTGAAAATATGGAAGAAAGGGCTCAGGTGCTCACTCACTGCAGCACTTATTTTAATTTAACTTCTGTATATTAGGTTAAAGTTTTTCGGTATTTAAATCTTCTTTTCCAATATTTAAACAAAGTCTTTGCATATGTAAACATAACTTCAAGAAAAATGAAATTTAACAATAGTATTTAGTTTTCATGGTAATGAATCTCTAACATACTGTAAGAAGCCTGACAGAAACATGTGCTGCTCATTGTTTGCCTTATGTATTCAAACACTACTTGCCTTTGGAAGTCAAAATAGTTTTAATTGTTTGAATATACTAAGGATATGAAATGAAATCAAACACTAAGGGTGTATTACAAACCACTTAGGAATAGAAAATCACATTATTTCACTGTAAAATCTAATTAATTTTCACTGGAGTGTCACATATGATGAAGATATAGACTTTTCATAATTGCATTTCTTTTTCAAATCTAGACCTGACTGGTCTTGGTCCTGTCTAAAACTAGTTACTACATAAAAGTTCATTTGTTGATCTTGTCTTTGTACTTGCATGCAAGGCCCAAAGTGAAATCTGTCAGCAAGGAGACTGATCTGACAGACTACTGAAAATTTATCATCTCATCAGTCCTCAGGAGAAGTGTCATGGGTCTTGAAGTAGCTGCATTGTCCCAGAAAGGTTCTTTGAGGCCGGTGTTTTTCCCTGCTACCTCAGCGTCAGACTTTGACCTTAGCACCAGCTTGTTTTATATTAGACTGCTGAACAACTGTCAAACAATAACATCTCCACTGCTGGCAAGTAACAACTGTTCTGCCTCCCAAGGGCAAGGGACTGACGTTCCCTCGTGGCAGCGATCCTGCTGGAAACTGCCCTGTAACAATTTACATCCAGAGGGGTTTTTTTGTACCCGTAGAACACAAACCATCTAGTGGACTGATATTTAAACAGTGAAAGTGGATCAAGACTATTCTAAATGCAATTGCTTATGTGAAACACCCCTGCTAAAGAGCATAGGCTCTACAGCACATAACAGTTGTTTGACTTAAGGAATATTTACGTATAGCATTGCAGAAGTATTTGTTTTTTGACAGATGCAGCCTACTTTAATGCAGTGGAGCTTGGCCAGGATCTTTTAAGGCTGGGAAGAAGCACAGGATGATTTTTTTGACCTGGCCATGATACCTAAGAGTGTTTCTCTGTCCTTCTGTTCCTCCTTTCCTCTACATATTAGTTATTCCTACAATTCCTATTTCTACTCTTAGTGCTGTAAGATTTTTCAGCTAAGATACTGAATTAAAGGAGTTACAGAAATTTGCAAGTCTAGAATTTTATAACTCATAATGCAGGTCAAAATGTGTTGAGATAACAATATTATGTTAAACTTTCACCTTCAAGCTGACAGATTGGCTTTGCATGTCTTTTATATACTTAATGGCACTTTTGTATCTGTGTCTTTACTCAATTTTTAGCTGGTGTTTGTACAGTCCAGGTAAGTGCTATATATTATAGATCACCCAAAGCAGATTAGCCAGTTGGATATGCAGTTTATTGCTCATCCTGGGGAGCTTTTATTTTTGCAGAAATGTTTCACTCAAAAGCTAAAAGCAAACAAGCATTGCAAACCTGCAAAATGCTTCTGTAACACCTGTAAACAAATTGTTCTTTTGAAGTAATAGAGCAAAAATTGAGACTGTCTGCTGTGATTTAAATCTGTCAAGAGCAATTTCCATGAGTTTCCGCAGGTTAACAAGTAAAAACAGGCAAGAAAAAGAAAAATATCTTGGTACATACGGTGTCTTTTAAAAATCCACTCATGCACACCAGTGTAACTTGTTGATGTGAGAATTCTTTGCCTATATCATACTGGAAGATAGAGTTAAATTCTCTGCACTTTCAAAGTATACTGATATATTTTAAGTTTTGGTTAAAGCATCTAGTTCTTGTAGCTAATTTTGTAAAAAGGCACATAGCTGTGACATCTAGCTGTTTGTATATGCATTTTTTTTCAAGCCCTTAGCCTAAATAACAGGCTCGGATTCTTTTTGTAGTTCTAGAAGTGTAAGAATATATTAAAAAGTGCTCTTTACTATAAAGAGATCCCCAAGCTTATTTCTTCACCCTTAATGTAAAAATTGGTTCAGACCCGTGCATGAATGCCACATAATACAACAACAGACAGATAAAAATTCAAGGAAAAGCACCCTGTGTGTTAGAAAATCCTGCATGTGCTTCAGCATAGGTCAGTTTTGATCAATATCTGAATATCTCTCTTGATTTTGTCATGCCAATCTTTAAGGTATGAGAAGGGAATAGACTGGTGGAAGACTAGGAGTAGTAAGAAGAAAATAAGCTATGGTCATTTTTAAGATGTATTAATGCAATATTTTGGAGGCTTCATAATAAGGCCCCATCGTTTTAATCACTTGGCTCCATGAGGTAAAAATATCTGTTCGTACAGAGAGTGTGTAAGAAGCATTTATAGTGATTCTATGCTGGAAAAGGTGGTAGATTTTTTCAATAGGAATGAAGAATGCTTTTCCACACCTCACTATTCTCTGTTTCTTGTCTAACCAGATATTTCTTTGAACTGTTCAGTTGTTAACCTATCCTTGTGAGAGCACGGTTAGCAAAAACTGATTTAAATTAGAAAAGACAAATTTAGTTAAGTCTTCCATGTTTTTCTAGTTATCAGAGCATTAATTTGTTTTTGATGAAATGTCAAAAAGTTTGATCTTTATTCAAACAGTAATATTTTAATAATAAATTGAAAGATCTGTATGGCTCCTGCAGTGCTAGGTGATCTTTCACCTTTTATATCTACAATCCTGTGTAAATTCAACATTATTCCCTGTGCAAAATCTTAATGTAAGATTATCAGGGAAACAAATGTATTCTTGATTTACCAATCTTCTCTTTTTCTGGTTAATGCGATGTGTGGACTTGGTCTCTTGGAGTTTTTGGAAGAAGAGCTTGGTGACTTTGTGCCATATGTCCCCTGCAGCTCTTAGTGCATTGAAAAGTTTGCCTGGTCGGAGGGGTGAGACACTTTGAAGAAAAGGCTTGAGAAGGGAAAATCTTGACTACTTTTTGTGCTTCTGTTCAAAGCTTTCAAGTTATGATGTGTCTTCAGTGACACATTACCAACACAGCTGTTATTTAGGGGATTATTCAGTAATGGCAAAATTATTCCTCAGTCTTTATTACCGTAAAAACATGTACATTATGATATCCCACAAAAAGGTGCTTGCTGTTGAGTGCCACTGATCTGCTGAGATTAAAGACCCCTGCTGTACGTGAGTTTTGGTACTGGAGGTTTTTATTACCGTCTTTTGTGCTGGGTTACTCGTAAAACTAAATTTTATTGAGTAAAAGTTGAGTTGTTCCAAATTTATAGTATATAAAATGATAATGATTTTTTCATAATTCCTTTTTTGCCCTTCCCTTCCCCCAAAGAATGAAAATTTTATTTCCTAGCCTTTATAGTGAGTTAATTCTTTTATTATTTTAGTATATGGTCAGAAATTTCTAGCAAAAAGCTCTTCGCAGTCCATTTGTAGTTAATTCAGTTTTGCCAGGACAGAGGCAGCTTCTTGCCACCATCTGGCATTCTGAGCTGGCAGTGTCGGTGCCAGGAGTGGCTGTCAGTGCCAGAGCTGGGGTCTAAGGCTTGGTCAGAGCACACTGGCACCTGTGGAGAAGACTGTTCTGATCCAGCTGTAACAGCTGCTCAAAAACACTTGGCAATGTCTTAAATTTTCTGCCTTTTTGGAAGAGTCCTTTTTAATTTCAGTAGAAATTTGTTTTTTTCAATAGTTAGTGAATGTCAGAAGAGTGCTCAAAGTAGAGACCGTGGAAATCTAAGTTTTGTTCCTATTACCAGAGTTGTTACTACTTTTCTTTGTTCAAATGGAGTTAATTCATCATGAAATTCATGCCAAAAAACCCTACTGTAATAAGAATAGTGAGAGGAAATAAGGGTAGCCTCTTTACTGTTCACAGCCAAATGTATTTGAATATGCTTTATGTATGTAATCAAGTTGTTATATTAATACATGAGCAACACAGCTGGGATGAGTTTTATTACTTAGCCCTGTCTAGTATCAATTCTAATCTGGTTAGTAATACTGATCTGTATTTGTAGAAAATGCATGTTTTAGGAATGAGATATTGATCTACCTGGAGCTTATGTCCTTTTCAGTGCGATAGGTGCACACACAGTAAAAACAGGCCATTTATCAATGAGTTTTAGTGTTTTCTGTATTTCTTTCTAGAATAGTGTCTGGGCATTTAGCAGCAATTAGGATCTGAAGCTCTGCAAAGTTGTTCAAATTCTGGTCTGTTACTGAAATGAGCAGTAAATGCCTAAAGGCTTTTGAGCATTCAAGGGCTCTATGTTTAGACTTGGTTGATAAAATTCTCAGAGGTTGTTTAAAAATACTGAAGAATTAAATGTCCATCTTTGTAGAATCAGATATGCAGTATAGTACAGAGGAGGTTACTCTTCTGATTATGTAATATCTTAAAGATCACCTTCCTGTTTTCTAAATGGAGATTTAACGTCTAGAACATCAAGAAGAAACTTTGGTGTAGGATAGGGTTTTACTTGGCAGTTAAACAGATTAAATGACTTATTGCCACTGAAAGGGCTCCAGGTGTATCCAGCCCAGGGCCAGGCAGGCTGCTCAGGGCAAGGGGAGCTGCGGCACGTGTCAGGGCAGAGGATCACCTCTGTGGCTGTTACACAGCTGACATGAAACCTCCCTGTTGCTCCCCACTCACTGCAGGGAAATGTGGAGTTAAGGTCCTACTTATTACATAAGATACCTAACAGCTTTAATTGTGCTTTTGCAGCATGATTTGCAGAAATATGTGGTTATGTGCTCTAATTTTCACATAAAAATTGTCTTCACTATGTGTGCTAGATATTGCTAACAATATTGAAGTACAAATGTCAGCTTGATCTTCTGCTTCACTTGAAAAGGACGAGAGGATGTTATGACCTGACTCCTCAAAACATATGAGGCGACAGAAGACTTGTAGAGTAGCAGCCCCTTGGTGAGACAGTCTGAAAGTTGAATAGGCATGGGACTAATGAAAGCACCACTCTTCTAGTCTAGATGGTATATTGGTTCTGAACGTACCAATGTTTTGAACATAGAGGAAGGGTTTTAAAATTTTAAATTAGATTTTAGTGCTTCAAAATGACTTTGTTCAGAATAAATACCATTTGCTTTTAAGGAGCTATTTGGTCTCTAGGTTATCCTGACAGAGCAGTCACCATGTAGTATTCTTATTGAAAATTGTCTGTATATAACTTTAAAAGGCTTTTAAATTTCTGAATATTAAGGTAAGTATGTGCTTAATGGTGAGAATAATAAAAACTGCATGGAAGAAATGATGTTTTTGTGTTACTGAGCACTGCTT
>VZSG01000321.1:814536-901770 GCA_013398315.1 Nothoprocta pentlandii
CTCCTTGAAATCTCCTTGAAATCTCCTTGAAATCTCCTTGAAATCTCCTTGAAATCTCCTTGAAATCTCCTTGAAATCTCCTTGAAATCTCCTTGTTCTGTGGCCCCTACCCTAGACCCATCCCTGTGGCCAACACTAGACCAAGTGCTGTGCCCTGACCTTACCCCTGACCCTGGGTCTTATTTTACACTAATCTTTAATTAAGAAATAACTGATGTTAAGGGACTTGCTGTCAATCCTTTTAATTCTTCAATCCCTGTTAATCCTTGTTAATCCCTGTTTGTCCCTTAATCCCTTCTATTCCCTTCATCTCTGTTAGTCCTCCTTGATCCATTAACCCTTGTTAATTCTTCTTAATCACTTTTAATTCTTTTTAATTCATTAATCTCTTTTAATCCTATAAGTAACTGTATCTACTTTAAGAAAGAACTGCAGGGCTTCACCCCACACACCCCAGTTTTACCGTGTGAAATGCTGTCTTTGGTGCAGAATGGAAATAAAAAGAAACAATTGAAACTGATGGTAGGTCAGCTAAGGGAAGCTATCAAAATCAGAAGAATGAAATGATAGGTGAGGAACACAAGACACCTCTGTAACTTGCATTGGATCTTTGGGGAATTTTATTGCCAGCTAATGTTAGAAATAGATGCAGATTTGGAGGACCACAGAGGAGAAGAATGGATCAGGGGGCTTGGACTCTTGTACCGTGTGATTAAAAGTGAACTGTAACAATTCTGTTTGCTTGAATACCCACAGGTGGAAGTTTACAAGCATTTCTTCTAAATCAGAAATGAGAAACAAGGCCTGCCGGCAGAGAGACTTTATGTCCAGATTCAAGAGGCATTTTCCCGAAGTGCTATTTTGTTCAAACTCTTCTCATCCTTGTGCTCTGGTTTTCCCTTTGAAAGCACTTTGAAATATATGATGACTGAAGCATTTAAAATGAGAAGGATGGCTGTGCAAGTGTGGTTTGTTTTTCTTTCTACATAACTACAGTAATGTTCTACTAGTTTTCCACATTACCATATAAGTACTTGAGAATACCTAGAAGCTAGAAAGGAATAGTAGAGTGAAAGATTAGTAAGAATGTGGAGCTAACTATGAATTGTAAATAGGGAATGAGGCAGAAATAGATGTTGTAGATGAGAAAAAAATCAAGGAGCTGGAAAATTATTGTTTTCAACATTTCAGAGGACAGTAGTACCCCAAGCAAGCTGTAATTACAATTGTATGTGAAGAACATGAGGTCATTTTTATGTTCTAAAATCTGCAGCAAATAAGGCTTCTGATAAATTGCCTTTGCCAGTATTCTACTTTTAATATGCCTACTGTCCTATTGGGTTTAACTTGAAGAGTGATAAGGTGGCTTGGAATACTTTTATTTAGTAATTTCAACTTAGTGATTTTGAAACTCTTCTGTGCTTTCCTTTACTATTAATGCTGATTTTGAGTTTTGGCTGTGAAGACGGTGTTTCTAGTTCAGTTTTGTGTGGCTTATCAGTAATGACTTCTTAGACCCTTTATCATTGGCTTTTGTATGTAGTTGGTTAAATCTTGTACTTTACATAGCCTGAAAAGAATTCCATAGCCTGGGATAAATTTCTGAATTTCAAGGCATCAGGTGGCCACTTAAGATCCCGTAAGGACCCAGGAGAAGTAATTTTTTGCATTCATTGCTGGCAGCATAAACTACAGGCATCCTAAGATACTTCTTAAATTAGGTAAGTAAATTATTAGCACTGGAACTTGGAGAAAATGTCCTCTAACACTACTGCTAGTGTTAGAGGATATATATTAATGCACTATTTGAAATACTTTCTTTAAGGGGAAAAATATCAACAATTCTTCCAGCAAAAAGGCTTAATCACACATCAGCACAGCATGGAAGTAGGTATCTGCAGGGCTAGGAGCAAACCTAAGGACTGTAGTATCCTGTTGTGCGGATACAGTTTCACTTCACTGACAGAGCTGGACCACAGAGCTGAGCTCTCCAAATTCTAATAAATGATGAGAATAAAAAGCAGGAAATAAAATAGACCAGATATGGCTAGTACATGAGTTTGCAAATGGAGCAGTTAAAAAATGCATCTTGGAATTACTATTTCCAGTTGATCTTTTTTTGTATGGTCCCTAAGTATGTTAGAAGCATGTTTTCTCTAATTTGAAAAGCCAATATTATTTAATAGTTATAGTACTTCTGTGTAATATTTCAGATTGCATAAGCACAGTATAACAGGATGTGTGCCTGTTATGGCAGATTTTGTGCCTGTACATTTCAAGAGTGTTTTTTCCCCAGAGAATATAAATTGGAAATAGAATGGGCAAGTGAAGGATGAGAGGACATGATTTTTATATCCACTCTTCTAATGGGAAACCGAAATACAGAGGAAGGTGAGTTACTTGCTCTGCAAATGTGTAGCTTGTCAGTTATTTGCCCAGGGAGCAGATAAAAATTCAGAATTAAAATTAGGTCTCTTGAATCCCTGAGCATACCTTAAAAATAAAATCGTCTGTCTTGGACTTGCCATTAGTCTTGTGCTTTCTGCATGTTTTCAGTTTAAATATTCAACCAGAAACAAAGAACAGCAGGGGTTGCAAATTCAGTACTTCTTATCTTTTTTTGTACCGCGATGTTTTAGACTCTAAGTTATCAGAGCACTATTAGTAGCTGTGTTGGGTCTCTGGAAGTCAGTTGGAATGTAATGCTGAAGAAGTCCTTTTGAAAGAGGGCTTACTATTTACCTTTTAATTACTGTCAACACAGGAAAAAGCTATTTATAAATTTCACTTTTAGGTCACTTTAGCAGAAGTTCCCTCTGGGCCATCACTCTGTAGGATATGACAGGACCACTGTGTCCTTGGAGACCCTCTGACCTCAAGGAATTGTGAAATGTTCTGAAATGTCTTTCAGTGCTGTGGAAAGATCTGCAAACCAAAAAGCCTCTTTTTTAATTGGAGAAAAGGCTTATGAGTAAATATAGCTTCTTTGAGTGGATTTCACTTCACCTAAAAAAGATGACAAGTATTTGTTCTTTTTTTGAGAAGAGCAGAGAGATATATTGTTGTTATAGCAGTATTTTAGCTGAGAGCTCTTGGGAAAATAACCTTTTGGGTTATTGCCTAACATAGCCCAGAACTCTGCTTACAGATATCCACAAAATATCTGCATAGCTACAGTGAACAGGAACACAGTTTCAGCCCCTGCAAAGTCTGTTTTTTTAGTACTCACCCTTTCTGTCTTTTTGGTTTCCTTCCCTACCACTTGCTATTGGCACACATTTCAAGCTGGATTCAAAAAAATCTATTGATGTTAGTATGAGACTTCAAAAGAACTTTAGTCCATTTGTACCTTGACTTTATTAAGGAGCTGTATACAAAGACTCTCTTGATAATATGGTAAATTTTGATGGAAAGCCTTAAACAGAAAACTGTCAAACATTTTCAAGGTATCTTTCAGAGACCTGTTAATTTTTGTTATAGCCTATTAATGTTTTCATATATGACTTGAAATAAATCAAGTCATTTAACTTCATTGAAGATGTTTGCAGGTGTCACACTAGAGAAGCATTAATTCATGAAGGGACTAGGTTATAGATGCTGAGGAGTCTGAATTATATGGTAACCTAAGTGCAAATAAAGATGCTTTTTACTACAGTCACTTCTGTACAGAGCAGAGGTTGTTACTGGAATGGAAAGCTTCTGCGAAGAAGTTGAAAATCACAAATGGTGAGCAAAAGGGTAGTGCTCTATTAAAGTTATGCGGTGCTTACAAGTCCAAGGTGGAGCTTATTGAGGAAAGCTAGGGAAGTTATGCTATTTTTGTATATCATGGTGATGAGAATATGGGAATAGCAAAAAATGTCCCATTTTAGTCTGTTTAGTTTCACAAATTTAATTAGTGCTTCAATCATTGGCTTTAATTATTTTCAGAGGGAACAAAACATGTACCTAAGAGAGCAGTTCAATTAGCAGACAGAAGTAGAAGATCCAGTAAAAGTAAATGGAATCTAAGGCCTTTTGGAGGAGAAATTAGAGTTTTTTTTTCAACACTAGGTTTAGTAGTTAACTATCTGACTAGAGACAGCTGCAGTAAAGACTTATGAAAAATACTCCATCAATCTCTAAATCATGACTATTTTACCTGAACTTCAAAACCTATGGCAAAGTTGTCTTCTGGCTTTTTTTAAATTGTTATTGATTCTGTGGAGCTTGTAGTAACAGTTACTACATATTAAATAGTCCTGGAAGTGAATCGGTATGATGAAATGGAGAGGGGAATAATACGGACAGCTCCTTTAAAGGGTAATTGCAAGTAAGTCAATAACTAATGGTCCTTGAATGGGTTTACTGGTTTGTTTTAGTGATATAGGAACCTTTGTAAATGCTATGTGCCTGTAAGAGATAAAACATATGACTGGGATGGTTACCGCACAAACATGAGGATATGTGAAAAGCTAACACTAGAGACTGGCAATATAACTACTGTTTTTGAGATTTCTGACTATACCCTAAAAGTGGATTGCTGTTTTAAGGGGATACGGGACTTGTTTTTTAGTATTGGTAAAGCTAATAAGAAAGCAAAATGAAAACATTTTTAATGGTAGCTTCAGTATTTAGGTATTACCAGTGAGAAGAGCCTTCAGGAGAAAAAAGATAGTTTTTTTCCTATAAACAGTGCGAAAGAGGGACATCTCAAACTATCCAGAAAAGATCTGAGCACTTGGTTATAGTGGAAGTGTTAGAAGTTAAATCAGAATGAATTCAGATGACCTGTCCTTTAGAATGCCCATAAGTGTGAATCAACGATCCTGTACAATGGAGATGTTGTAGAGCTAGGAGGCTCATTGAAGCCTATGGCTTATTCTCAATGTTGTATGTGTGTATTTTAGGATATTCATTGCATAATGTGAACAATTTGAGAGCAGCAGGCTGATTGTTGCTAACTCGAATCTTGGGGTTTTGAACTGATTTTTAAATGTTGTAATGAAATAATTTGTGTTTGAAGTGTAGATTTGATAGTGCTTTAATAAAAAAGATATGGTATCTGATGCATATATCCATAGTCATGGTCTGGTGCATTTTAATTTACCTAGGTTTGAACATGTGACATGTAACTGTTTATTCATGCTTCTTTTACAGGGAATGAAAAACAAATAAGAACTCATTTGAAGGAAACTCTTGAAATTGTTAATAGAATGTATTATAGAACATGTGTAATAGACAAAACTTATTGCCTTGAGCAGTGATTTTTTTCCCTCATTTATTAAGTCCTGGTACTGTTGCCTTTCAGTATGCCAAAAAGTTGAAATAACTTGTCTGTCTATCATATAATCAGAATTACTACTCGAAAGTGCCTAATGTATGGACTGTTCATCATATGTTGTGGTAACTTAGTATCCCTGGAATTTAATTTTACTGTAAGCAAAATTTAAAACTACAAAATAAAATTATATTTGGTAGAAGTTGATATATTTCACTGTGCCCTTTTTATTTTACCGTTAATGGTAAATGTAGTAGTAGTTATCAATGTAGACCCCTTTTAAGGAAGAGACATAGAGTATCTTGCCTCTATATAAACAGCAGATATTGTGAATTTGTGAAGTGCGGTGAGAACCTAGGCATCCTAATGCGTGCCTTGTATCTTCATAATTTATTGCAGTATTTTCATTAATGCTTTATGCTTCCCCTTGGCAAGTGACTGGGATGAGTTTTGTGACAGCATTTTCGCTTGTTTACATGAAAATGAACATGTGCAACTGTTGTACGTTTATGATGCATGAACGTAGATTTTGTACCTTCTATAGGTTTGACTGTGTAACAGATAATACTATTTGGGAAACTGGAGCACATCCTGTCTTTAGGATGGGATGATGCTATGACAGTGAGAATCATGTTAACACGTTCAGGATCAATACAAGTAAAATACTACAGAATTTATACTTTCACGTGTGATAGATTTTACATTGGTAATTCCTGTTTGTCGTAGCTAAGATACATCTGTACCTGTGTCTTGTAATTTTATAGTTGCAATATTGAATTGTCTGACTTTCAGTGTGTGTATATCATATTCTTGCTATAAAAGAGTAGTAAATTAAAAAAAGAAGGCTACATGGTATGTTGAGTTAGGGCTTCATAACTGAAATTAACTTTCAGAATTAATAGTATATTCAGGTATTACAAACACAGCGATTCCTTGCTCGCATTATGGATGCAGCAGAGATCACTGCTTATCCTGTATTCATTGACAAACTAGATAAAGTTGGCAAAGGAAGTGGCTACAAGTATAAGGTGCAAAGAGTTACATATTGGAACAAATACAACCTTTTGAGTAACATTGTTCAGTATTTTAATGGATGTTATGGACAGTTACTGACTTGGTTTTTAACCATTGAAGGTTTTGGCTAAAAACTGTCTGGATGAGGCCCATGGGTTTGAATGGAAGCCTTTGTGGAAGTGAGATGATGCTCAGTTATAAAAAAAAATAAAATAAAAAATGGCCTGTTGATTTAGGCATATCCCAAGGAATACTACACGCAGACTTTTCATGATAGTAATTTCTGTAATAACCAGTATTAATCATGCAGATGGAATATTTATTTGTGTTTCCATTTGTTTTTACAGATCATGAAGTCCATGCATGAGTGGTGCAGTTTCCCACCATTGACAATGATACTACTCTAAACTAAGAAATATGATTTAGGTCTTTGCTAGAAGATTTTATACTTTAGCATAAGCTAAAACTTCACTGGAGTTTCATTTCCATAGGACTGAGCAATATATTTTGCATAGAGTAAGGAGCTCCCCCCCCCCCCTCCCCCCCCGGTATATTCTCTGAAATAGGGACACTAAAAGCTATAGCGAATAGTAGAAAATGTAAAGAAAATGATTCCAATTTGGTGGTGGCTCTTTGATTATAGTCTTCCTATTTTTCAAATTAATTTCGTAATCACGGAGAACCACTTTTAATAGCCGCAGCAATAACATCCTAGCTATGTGCAGCAGTTTTCAAAGTAAGTTTATGCTTTTTATCGTTGACAGATCATTTCTGTGAAGTTTACTATTCCCAATAAGAGGTCTAGTACAGTATCAAATACTTGAGAGTTCTCTATTTACAGTACTGCTACTTCCTATTTTTTTTCTTAATCTAGGCAATGGCTGTAAGAAGTCTTGCCTTG
Source organism: Nothoprocta pentlandii (assembly GCA_013398315.1). Taxonomy (NCBI): domain Eukaryota; kingdom Metazoa; phylum Chordata; class Aves; order Tinamiformes; family Tinamidae; genus Nothoprocta; species Nothoprocta pentlandii. The sequence goes on from VZSG01000321.1 coordinate 821,712, forward strand.
GCAGACCTGTAAAAATGACATGGTCAGGAGCAGCTTCAAGTTAAAATTTACTGTTAGCACCAACGCAGAAGCTGTCTGAACAGTTACATGAGCACAGTAGCCTTGAATGTGAAATCTCAACAGTTACACCTTGGCTATTTTAATGTGACTTTTACTGCCTATTGCATATTATCTCTTTTATTAAAAAAAAAAAAAGAAACTGTCAGATTGTAAAGCTAAATAAGGAGGATTTATGTGGCCACAACCTCTGTAGGTGATTTTTATGTTGTTTTATTAGCAAGCCAAGCAAGATGTAGTATGCAGTAAAAGTTTTACTGTGTTTTCCTGCTATTGCTTTCAACTTCCTTTCCTTAAATTTGAGTTGTTTGTAAAATAATTGTAGTCAGGACTGAAATAGTAAAACAAAGTGTAAACATGTTGTTGCACAGGCACTGGAAACTGGAAGTTGCTGGAAATTCTGAAATGGAGAAGTTTCAGTATTAAGAATCATGCTGGTTGCTGAATGTGATTGTGATGGTGCCCTGTTCAGTGGATGTACTGGGTATCTTGACACTTGAGATTTTTTCACTTGCTGCTGTAAACAAGATGCAATCCTTCTACTTCAGAAAATATAAATAAGATAGAATAATATTAAATTGTATTTTATATTAATTTGCTATTAGTTTTGCAGGAAAACACATAATTCTTTAGTTCCTGACTTGCTGCTTTGAAGCTACCAAACATTCTTTTTCTGTGGCACGAAAACTCCTCTACCTCTGAGGACAGAGTCCTCTTACCAGTTTTCATCACAGAAAACAGGCAAGTAGGAACTGATTTGAATCTTTCTTTAAAAATTGCTTGGAACCCTAAAATAAGACTAGGTAGTGTGTTTCAGCTTGTCATCTTAAAAGTGATCATTATTTGGCTCTCTCTTCAGGAAAAATGAAGTAGTGTTTGGAAACCCCATACTTTGCTTAAGTGTTTTAGCTAACCTAAGGATACACTTTATTTTTGATAGTATCATGACTAAAATACCTGTGTACATTTGCAGATTAAAATATATGATTTTTCTGTGTTCCTGATTTTAGAGTTAGGCTATTTTGATGAATAGGGAAATGTCTTTTTTATCAACAGCAGGATGTCTTGAGGATGTTGCAAATGGGAATGGCTATTTTTTGAATGCTGTGTTGTATTTGTAAGTGATTTGGTAGTGACTCGTATAGTCCTTGAAATGCATTGTGTACACTTAATTCCTAAATGACAATCTATTTTTAATAAATCCCTTTAGTTTGGTTAATTGGAGTTGGTAATAGGTCTCCTAATCTGCTTACTGATCTTAAAAAATATTTTAGACTAGCCTGATAGAAAATGAGGCTGTAAGATTAAATATGAACATGCATTTTGGCTTTTTACCAGCATTATATTAGCAAAGAAAAAAGTAATTCCATTGAGGAATGCGGGTCTGTGTATCACAGCCCTTGCATACTTTTAACACATAGAAAAATTGATAGAAACTTTAGCCAGCACAAGAAATCTCCCATTCCTAATTTTAGTTCATTTTTTTTCTGCCCTGCTATACCATTTATCTTAACCAGCTCTGCTCTTGAGGGTGTCTGCAAGTATGAAGCTTCCTCCTCTAGATCGTGCTTCCCAATTTGGGGATGAAACAAGTATGAGCAATTAATAATATGCATAAAGGGCCCTTTTAACCAAAAACTAATTTCTTTCTAGAGTCCCAATTGCCTGTTTTGGAAAGCTGCTGTTTGGTTCGTTCCCCTTGGAATCCTCATGCTGTGATCCCTTCTTCTTCTTACCTGGTGCAGAACCTGGACCCTTCTCCTGTTGAAGAACCTGGAAACTTGGGGCCCTCATGATTGACTCAAGGTCAATTTGAGCTTTGTTGTTGAAACCTAAGTCCCCTCCATGTGACGCAGCACAAAAGCTGAATATTGGGTCTATAGTAAGGGAGTCCTCAATCCTTGCACAAGATGAATCAGACCTTCTGCTTTGAAGGGTGTATTTCAGGAATAGTTGTTTAGATACTGTAAGAATATTGTCAGAATGTTGGATTAACAACTCAGAGTATCTTACTTTGTTTTGGTGTTCAGTATTTCCATATCTGCCCAATATATATCTGAAGAGTTGGGATCTTTCTGGGAACCCCATCCTATAGTGGATTTTAAAGATTAGCCCTGAACTTGGGTGGAGCTATCCACTTCAATTGCTGATTTTGTCTTTCTTTCTTTCTTTATTTTTGTAATGATTCATTTCCACCAGAAGAATTAAGTCTCAATGGCACAGTTTTAAGATGTCTTAATCTAAGTAGAAAAAATATCCTCAAGAGTTCTTTCTGATTTCAGGTCTCAAGTAAAATTAGCTTCGTCAGAATCTCAAAATTAGCTTTCCTAATTTTCCCCAAGTCAGATTTGAGAGAGACCTCCTTGCACATCCTAAATGGTAGACCTACCTCTGCCATTTTATTTTGTTTGTGTCTTTGATCCATTGAAAAGAGAGGTAGATGCAAGGAAGGTGCTGTCTGAGTGGACTGCTGTTCTGGAGAGGCTGTTAAAAATCTGTGTATATGAAACTAACTATCAGAGTAGCTAGTGCTGTTGAGCAGCATCAGCAACTGCCTTGGCAACTCTCTGGACTGTAACCTGGCCAACAAGAGTTACTGTCTTGATGGATTTTATTAGGATGTTGCTGCTTGTCTGGAACTCATCGGTCAGACTTTATTCAAGTAGATAAAAAGGAACTCCTTACCCAAGTAATGTTGCCCTGTAGGAGATGCTGCCTGGAGTTGTACATAGTGTGAATCTTTATATATGCCCACATTCAAAGGAGAAAGAATATTGACTTGTATCTCCTTTTTGTTGAATTGTTTGTGTTCACTCAGCTCCCTCCTCTTTGTTAGGATTTTTCCATTTAGAATCATAGTGGAAAGTGCTTAATTGAACTGACACAGAGTATGCAGTGATTACACAGCATGCCTTGCTGCACAAAGCTGGGCAGTGCCCCTGAACTTGCTATTCTGTTGCTCTAAATTTGGAGTTTTGAAGGAGTTTTTGAAGGAGTTATTCTGGGTGCCAGTTATGAAATGAAAAGGTTTCTAAAAGTGAACTTTGGCTCTGTAATGTGATAGTGCAGGATAACTAATTGTGTCTTAATTTGGTAATTTTAAACTTCCTATGAAACACTTTTTGGGAAGAAACGTAATTCTTTTACAAGAAATTTATTTAACATTAACTTTTGATTGTCTTCTACCAAATACTTATTGAAGACAGATTGTTCTGAACTTAATATATGGAGTTTCATGCCATTGACCTAAACTTCATTTTTTAGCATCATATTGTGTTTTAGAAGCAGATACATAAATGACTTTTATTGTATTATCATAAAGATATCAGGCTGTTGTTTTGTTACTTTACCCACAAGGTTGCAGAAACTCTAAGTAACAGCAGAGTAGGATCCTGCACGAACGTCAGCAGATGGAATTAATCACTTTGTTTTTTCCCCAGGATTCAGAGTTCCCTGTAGATCCTGAAGTGAGACCGTACCTTGCCTATATCAAAGAATATGTTCATCTCCAAGTCTGGAGTATATAAGCTGAGCAATGCTTGAAAAGCACATAATTTAGCAATGGGCTAGCAGGAACCATTAACAGTTCATTAAATTTTGTCATTTGCATGTTGAATTTTTTTTTTTCAGTTGGTCACTGGGATGCTCTTAAATACCCTTCCAAAGAATTAGTGGATGCAGACAGAGGGATACTGTGAAGAACGTGACATGGAAAAAAGAATCATGAAATTCAGTGGGAGTACAAGTACAGGAAAACTTCAGCAGAACTTTTGGGCATTTCGAGATGTAGGAATGAAGTGATTTGGTTAGTACATCCAAAACTGGATCCAGGTATGACTACAAACTCAGGTGTTAGGGTACTGAATTATAATGCTGAATACTTTTGCAAATTGTGTTTGATTGCAGCTCATTCCCTTGGGTCAAAAATCAGAAGAGTTTAAATTTAGATTAGCTGAAGTGTGCAATAGCCTGTAAGCAGTGACATTTCAGAACCTGCTAGCTGCAAGCTGAGGAAGAATAAGCATAATCTTTGAAAATATATTAAAGTTGTAAAGCTCAGACATTTCTGACAAATTGTCTAGATATTCATATCTCTTATATTCATTTAAAAGAATTAGATCTTTTTGGATTCAGATAATTTTTGTAGGTTGATGTTCATATTGCACTTGTACAAAAGGTAGATTACATCTGAAAGTGTTTCCTTAAAGAAAAACTACTTCTATACTTAATTTTAGTAGCTTAATTTCTTCTTGATTTCAGGAAGTGCAATCCAGTGTAATTATATTCTAAAAGTCTAAAGTTTCCGAAGTTGTTTCCTAAGTTGGCTTATTTTGAAAATTCATTATTCACTGCAGTGCTTTGAGTTTTAGCCTCGGTTGGCAGGCTTTTGTGTAGTTACTCACATACTTGATTCTGTTTTTTGTCTAGCTGATGTGTCGCCTATTGTAAAGTTGTGTTTTGAGTAATACCTGTAATAGAAGGCTAGGTTTGGATGTTGAAATTTATGATGGAAAGTAGTGACTATTCTGAAGGCTAGTCAAGAAAGAATGTGTCTACATAAATTTTGCATTTTTTCTTATCCTTGACCAAGAGCAGATATATGCCATGGGTGTTCATATATTTCTTGTATTCCTTTTATTTTTAGTATAGTTTTCCTCATCTTGGAGCCAATGCTTTTAGTTATTGCTAGGGGAGATACTCCTATGTGCTAGAAGTTCTAAGTACTTCCTACAGTTAAATAGATAACACACCTTAAGGATATAATGCCACTTGAGAAAGTAATTTGCTAGGTTAAAAATAAATTGAATGTCCTTAAACTTATCTGGAAGCACTTAGAAATTGCTTAGAGAAACAACAACTTAAATGAGGAAAAAAAGCAGTGAGGATGTGTATTTAATTTCATATACTGCTAATACACAGAATTTCTTGTAAAAATATTGCTTTAAAGAAACTGTGCCTGAGTTATGAGTCTAAAATGTATTGGAATGGTTATTTAAAAATATAAAAGCTTCTAAAGAAAAAAGGTTTCCTGTAAAAGGGGATACACTACAAACTGTAGGCTGTAATTGAACTTTTTATTACCTCAAACTTTGTGGACAAGTTGGATCCTCGTTTCTGTGTATTTAGCTAGGTTTGAAAAACAGCGTTTGAACTTTCCAGCTGTTTGGATGAGCAAGTGTATTTCTAAGCTGGATACTGCTCCTGAAGATGAATCTTCTGAAGTGACTGAAAGGAGAGGCTGCTGCCTTCCTCCTGTTAATGGTTAATGCCATTGTGGCCTGGTTTGCTAAGGGACTATCGGTGGTGCAGCTGTGACCTGTGTATTTTCCTGGCAATCTGTCTCCCGCAGTAATTTGATAATGCCTTGCCCAATTTCAATCAAACTTAATAATGCTTGTAAGCGCTGCACTCAGTTAAGGTTTTGTGGGTTTTGAGAAAACCCATCTCTGTGCAGAAAATGGGGATGCCTTTAGCACCATGTCTGAGATGCTGGCTGTGTGATATGAGAATTCAAAAAGAGGAGAGAAGATGTGAATATTTTGGGGAAATAGGACTCGACTTGATGCTATCAAATCTAGCCAGGAGGTTTATAGGGAACGTACACACAGTTCGGATTGCTAATTCCAGCCTGACATAGCAGCTATTAAATCCTGAAACTATTTCTCTTTGGAGGTGCAAAATGTTAAGTGCATAAATTGACATTTTCAGGGAAGGGTGACTTAGATTAAACTCTCTGTATAGGGAATTAAGTAAAAATGCCCACGTTTAAGGAATTGGTGAATTTCTACTAATCTTATTTCAAGTAATTACGGTTGATAAGTTTCTGGTTATAAGCAGAAGGTGGAAATCAGTAGACACTAGGTGCAAATTAGTGATTTGTTTTGTTTTTTTTAGCATTGAAGGAAAATATCTGTTGACTTGGACAAATTGACTGAATTTGTGCTTTTATGATTTAGTAGTTCCTCACCAGAACAAATGTCTAAGAAAGACAAGACAGAATCTGCCTTGTAGGTTACTAGGATCCTTTGCATTTCCTGAGAAACTGCAGCCCCTGCAAATCCAAATACCTTTTTTTAAATGTCCTAACTGATGTAGATGACTACTTTGGACTTTCATCAGTATTCAGTGAAACTCATAATTGTGTGGAGAAAAAATCCCTTGGGAACCCATTTATATTTGCTGTCAAACAGAATATATTTCCCACACTTCACATCTTCCTGTAGGTTCTCTTTCCCTTCTGCGTTTTGTGTTTCTCCATGTCCTAGTAAATCTTACCTCGCCTACAAGAAGCGAAGACCTGTAATGCGTAAATGATCTTCCCAGCTGTGTTTCCTTACTGTTTATTTTCCCCTCACCTGCTGTCTGACTGCATCTTTCATGCAACCCAGGGGGTTTGTGTGGCTTTCTGTGGAAAGTACTTCTGCTGTCACCATATGCGATATTGCAGCTGTCATGGTTTATATTGTCTTCACTTGTGGAAAAGAAGGACACTTGTGTGAACATTATTCAGGGTGCTTTTAATGGTTAATGTCGCGTTGGATTGGCATCACCTGTTATTTTGGAATCTGAGATGCGGTGGAAAAAAGTGAGCAATAATGGCATGGAGAGGGTAAGATGATAGTAATACTGTATTTATCATGCAATGTAAATTAATACTGTGTAGTTAAAAGTAGTGCTCTTAAATCTCAGATCAGAAATTTTGTGCTATGAAAATGGACACTTGCAGTTTACTTGCACCTGTGTTTATATCTCTTGGAGAATGATGAATGAAGGATCTATCACATCTCTTTGCATTTTTCCTTAATTTTCAAGAAGTCTTGTTCCCTCTTTCACTCCCGCATATCACATAGGCTACAATTCTCTGTTCAAAGCTAGTTTCACGTTTAACATAGAAAGCAACTGTTTTTATAAACTAGTTTTCACTGTGGGTAGAAATATAGAGCCTAATACTTTAAATTTGTTTTACATATGATACAATTTTAATTTATGCAGATATGCTTGTGCATGTGTAATGTGGTGTTCCCAAACTCTTTACCCTTGTTAGATATTTTGTTGAAGAAATGGTTAGAGAATCTAAAATGCTGTGCCTAGATGCAGTGAAAATATGTAGGTGGAGATAATAAAAAGCAAATACAAAACGTTTGGTGATTATCTAGGTTTTCCTGATGGCTTCCATAAAGAGTATTTTTCTGTAAGGATTAATTCATTATTATATCTTGTTACACTATTTTTCTCTACTTTTTTATCAGTGGATTCCAGAAAAGATGTTTAAACGTCTCCTTGGGAACCATGCAAATTGACTTGCAACTTGAAATATGTAGGTGATTATGCAATGTTACTATTCACAAATTGAAATTAAAGTTGGTCTCGTAGCATCCTGTGCAAAGTTCTGGAGGTAAGACAGAAGAGAAAGCCTCGCAAAGCCCTGTACCATTTGCCTCTCCAGCTCCTGCTCCCCTGATCATCTCCCTGAGGAGACGGAATGCGTAGGGAGAGGCTTTGCACTTTCTGTAACGAGTGATTTTATTTTCTGTGTGGAGGCTGAAAGGAGGATGGTGTGCCCTACTGTGGAAGCAAATGCTTGTGAGCAAGTGAGAGAGGTGTAACTGTGGTAAGTTATGACTGGGGGTGTATTTACCAGGTAGGCTTTACTTGTTGCTGAAGGGTGTCAGTTAAGACTGGCACAAAATTAACTTTCTTGAGTATTATGATCAGATTGCATTGGTTCATATTTTTTACCTACACTAGGTCCTAAGCAGATTGCCAAGGAGTATGTGGTCCTTACGTGGAGGTTTGGAAACTCTGAAATGGAGCTGAAAAATAAGATTATTTGAATATTTTCACTAATGCTGAAATTTCAGGGGAGGCGCTCTGCTTGCTGGCCTCAGGGACACACATCTTATTATCATTTAAGCAATCACTATAACACAAAGCTTCCAGCATTTGCCCTCAGGTGTATAAGCAAGCATCCAAACTTTGGAACAGACCAAATTCCTTAGAAGACTAGAACAAAATTACCAGATTTACCTTACAGGTCCTTGGCACATGCTGAAAAATGGATTGCAATTGGATGTGAAGAGTCTGAAAAATCTACTGAGTGTAGTTCAATGTTAAACAACATCATTGAACTTATATTATGATTTTCAGTCACTAGTGTAGGTAAACAGTAACAAACTGCCGCTGTCAAATTGGACAAAAATCTTGATTTCCATTTTATAGTAATTAATAAAAAATTGCTAGAACAGCACTCGCACTTGCAAGATTTTTGTACATACCTCTACTTAGAGGCATAAACCTGACTTTTAATCAAAGTAAAATTCGGTGGAGATTTCCATTCCCTCTCCCCGGTGCATGGGAAGTGTTTGCATTTGAAAAATAAAAATGTTGACCGGGTTGGAGCCAGTCCAAGGCTACCAGCATCACTGTTTGTGAGCGACTGTAGTCATGAAGTTAATGGACTGCAACTCTGAACCAAAGTTTCTGTGTTCCTCCAGGCTATTTCCAAACAGAGCTTCTGGAGTGGTGATGCTTTTCTTGCTTCTTTACATAAAATGAATCCATCTCACTTGTCTGAAGTGCCATGTGTGCAGCAGAGACTATCTGAAAGAAGCTTGCTTTAGGAAGCCTTATAGCTCACAGTTGTCCATGTATCTGCAGACAGGTTTTGTGGCCAGCTTTGTTGTATTTTTCTTTCAAACTTTTCCTTTTAAAAAAAAATACATTGGGAACAGATTTCTTCTAGTCTTTCCCATTATGTTTCTTATGTTGAAAAGAATAAGCTTGTAACACACAAAGGACCTTGTCACATAAAGGAAAACTCATGGAATCTGTTCCTTGCTCTTAGGTTAACATATTTCTTTTTCAGAAGTCTTTGAACAGGTAGAGCTTTGAGAACAAAATAAGCCAAGTCTCTACAGAGCAGTTGCAGAAGGTGAGACCTGCTCCTTGCACAGAGCAGTCAGAGCCTTCCCCTTGCCTGGCAGCCTTGCTGCCCTCACGGCCACGGCACGGAGCAGCTTTGGAAAAGCTCCTTTTTCCTCATTTTCTATCCTCATAGTGGTCGCAAGTCATTCACCTACCCAGGTCCTGCTAGAGGCCCAGTGACTGCTGGGGGCTGAGGAGGGTTTTGCTGCTGCTGTGCAGCTATATGCTGCAGTAAAACCATACAGTCTTACCATGCACAGCTCTAATAAAGCCTAATACATTTTCCTGGTATTTTTAAACAATTGGAAATACCAGGTAAGCTGTGCTGAAAGTCCTGTAGGGATTTTTTTTAGTGTTAATTTGAGACTGTTTTGAGCTGTGTATACATGCAGAATGATTTTAAGTTTTTTTGTGGATTATTTGAATTTGTTAATTAATATAGTCCTTGGAGACCTTTTTGTGATGATTAATGGGCTCCCTGAAGAATAACACTCCAAATGGTAGAGAACTGCGGTATTTTTGAGTCTAGCAATGTTTATGCCAAAGTTTGCTAGATTAAACTTTTATCAGTTGATGGGAGAAGGACAGAAATTCACAGGAGGCATGTTAAAGATAAAACATTCATTTATATTTTATTTTCCCTATCAATGCAAAATGTATAAATTAGAATTTTTAGATAACGCTAAGATCTGGAAACAAATGGGAGGAAAATATTTCTAAATAAAGCTGAAGAGGAATAACTCACCCAAGAAGGGATGCACCCTCCACATGGCATTGGGGTTTATTTTTCTACTCTGTTTATGCTTGGGAGTTTCCATCAGCTATATTTGTGGAGGTGGGTTCCTGCAGTGCTCCTGAGCAATCCTGCAGTCTGAATATTAGAGTCACCTGAAGGAGAAAGTATGACCCATGCTAAGTTTGGAAAAATGCTGATAATTTTTAGGAGGCGGCAGATGTCTCATTTTTAGCAACTTCAGAGCTCTGCACTTCTGGACATCTTGGAAAGTGCAGTGTCATGTCAGGCTTTCTGATGTTCAGAGGTGACTTAATTCTTTCTAGATCAAGATTAAAACAATAAATCATCCTTTACAGAATATGTTTTGGTGACAGGAATGACCTGCACTGTCCCCTGCCTTCCTCCTGCTGAGGACTTTTCTGCACCTTTCCTACCATGCGCACCCTTTCTCTTTGACTGTGTTTTCCTCTGCCTTGGGGAGGTCAGGCCAGTCCTGACCTGATGCTACAGCACTCTGCAGAAGGAACAGGAACACAGCGGTGGCTGTAACAACCATGTAAGTACTCTAGGAACAGAATCCACTTTGGCTTTTCCGAGCACTTCAGCTTTAATTCATAGCAGCGCTGTGAGCTGCTCTTTGCTCTCCTTTCTGCCTCAGAAAATATTCCTTTTATGTACCTTGGAGCACACGTTGATGGATGTTTATCAGTGTGAAAGCCATCTTTTCTAGATAAAAGATTTTTGCTGAGCTGTGCTGGATCTGCTGAAATGGAGTAATATGAGGCACTCTTCTCAGGTGCTATCACTAAGCTTCAAACTCATTTAATTTAAAACTACTGTTTAACTTCTATCAGTGAACTTAGAATTGAATTTCTGTAGCAACTTGGACACACTTTTCCTGACCTGCCTATACCATACAGAGAACCATTCAATCACATAAGGGATTTCAAAATAGGTTTCCTTTGAAGACTCTTAAATGATTTCTAAATAATTCATGATATTCCTGTTTGTTTTGCAGCACCTTCATTTTGCATACTAGATGTGAGCAAAGCCTGGCAAGTCTGTGCTGAAAGAAGTCCTGTCATTTCACAATTTGTTTCTATTCGGAATCAAAAATCAGTTCTTGTTCTGCAAGCCTCAACTGTTTTGCATGTTTGTGTTGGCTTCTGGGCTCTTACAGATGCTGTTTCCTTAGAAAAGAAAAAGCAGTAAGGGATTGGAGAACATTCAACTTTGTGTATTTAAGCTTCAATCCTATGAGGTATCTTAGAAAACTAGTAGAGCTATGTAGTTCCAGTGTAGTTTTATGGCCGTCACTGTCAGAATGGCAGGCCCAGTCTCTCTGCAGCACCTTGTGGTGGGAGAACGTCTCTGTGGAGACATTCTCTTTGGAGAACGCTCTCTGGACTGAAGCAAGAGCTTCTGACAGAAGGTAAGGAGAAAACCATGAGGCCAGGTAGGGTAGAGAAGTGTTGCAAGTGCCATCTGTGGAGGTTTTCAAGACCCAGCTGGATTAAAACCTTGAGCCAACCAGGTTTGATTCCATCACTCATGTTGCTCTGTGTAGAGAGCTGGGCTAGAGACCTCTCCAGATCCCTTCAAACCAGAATTATTCCCAGTCAGTGAAAAGGGTACAGAGGGCCCACATGACCGCTGAGCACAGACTGGTTGTTGCAGCTGTTAGGTAAAGCAATTCATTTGCACGTCTCTAGTTCTGACCTGAAACATGTGAACAGAAAAGTAATGCTTAGCTAAATAATATGAAACTTTTAGTGGGTTAGCTTAATATTATAGTGCATCTCAAAATTGCTGTTTGTTCTCAAGTATATATTCAGATATTGGAGTATGTAGTTAACTGTGTGGACTTCTGATGATCCTTTCTTCATTCCAGGCAGTCATAATTACAGGTAAGTTCGGATTTGAGTATAGAGCTAACTTAGCTGAAAGATCTTGTTTTAATAGTAATCTATTGAAGGAATGCAGTTGTGCAACTGAATCTTAAACCTGATTTAAGATGTCTGTTTGCTGTGCAAGCCACATATCCAGAGCTTTTGAGGGTCTGAAATACCCACAGCTTCCTGTGGGCCCTTCTGGTGAGCAGGAGGCTGGGTGCTTCTCACCCCCGTGGCAGATACAGTCAGTGGTCAAGAGATACCAGCTGTAACACAGTTCTCATTTCATGGTGTTATAAGTGCACAGAGTGTTTTATACTTATGTGAAACTTTTTATTTTCTTATACGTTTGAAAGTAATAGAATAGTGCTATCAGAGGTTGATGGGGTGATAAATGAAAGCCTTTTCATTGTATAGTCTCGGGCGTTGAAGGCATTTAGGAATTTCTGTGAATTAATTGACACAAGGTATTGGAGTAGAGAATTCTCAGCATCTAATCCTGAGAAAATGGAAAAGCTTAAAGAATTTGGGTGATGTGGCATCTGTTAACACCATAGATAATACTGTGTAGGCTTTTGTTTTGCTTTTTAACCAATTCTGCATTTCTTTGTGAAATGTTTGTCTTTAACAGAGGCTTCTGTTTAGAGGGGAAGTGTCTTTGGTAAAGAGATTGCAATGCTTAATTATATGGAAGCTTTGCTTAAGTTTTTTGAAAAGAGAATCCTCTATATCTCTTGTCTGGATTTTTGCTCTTGCAGGTGAAAGGCACTTGTTACTCTTGAAATGGTAGCAGAAGCCATAGGCAGCAGAATAGATGGTTTGTTCCTTCATTTAGTGTTATGAGGAGGGAATATGCAGTACGAAGCTGGTTCTTCCCTTGTTAAAAGCCCTAATTGCTTCAAATACCAGAGATCATTTGCAGAGATCATTGCAATGGTTCCACCATCTTGGTGTTCCTTATATGTAATTAAATGACAAGTTTCACAGCACTGTCTTATTTGTTGCCTTCTTTTGTCATAGATATATGAACCCTTCTCCCTGGTTTAAAAAAAAGCACAAGCAAAAAACAAAAGCTTCTGCAGAGAGTAGCTCCAAAGAGAGGGAATTGATTTCTTTTTCCTCCTGTTTGCTTTTCATATCCATTGTTTAAAATCCGATCTAATGACCAGTCACTTAGAGTTGCCATTTCTGCTAGCACTTCCTTTTTATTTTGGCTATTGACTCGTCATTGTTTGAAATTCATATCTCTTGACTTTTGCTTTTTTATTCTATTGATTCTTTTAATTTTTTATTCTTCCCCTCCACAGGGCTAGATGTTTCTTTACTGTGAATTTATATTCTATATTTATTTTGTATTCATTTTCTAGAAAACTTTATATGCTGGAAACTCTTAAGGCTGGAAGAGTTTTGTTGAGGTATTGGTATGCTTCTCAATGGACACTGAATGTGAACTACAGCGGTCTTTATCTCAGGTGGTCTTGACTTAGTCTGTAGCAGATTGACAGGATATCAATAGGTTGTTAATTAATCTACTCCAACTGTAGCAATGTCACGTCACAGATGCTGTAGCAATGTCACGTCACAGATGCTTTATCTGGTTTGAATAAAATGTCATGTAGTATAGTGACCTATGCTAATAACTGGATATGTGAAAACTACTAATTTAACTTCAAACTCTTACTCACCAGGCCAGGTCTACATGCAACTTGGTTAGAACGTGTTTTAACACTTGGAAGTGCTTCCTGTTACCTTTTATTTTGCTGATGGCTAAATAACATAGCGTAAAACAGTGCACTCTAGGCTTTATAAAAGTCTCTTGGCTCTCCCTCTAACCTTCATGCATTTGAGTTTTAAAATATATTTGTAACGAAGCATTTTAAGCATTTAAGCATTTTTAAGCAGCTACTTCTGGATTAAGCAGTAAGAACCTGACGGTTTGCGTTTCATAGTTAAGTAAACTAAATGGGATTTGGAATAAAACACTAATGGAAAAATCATCTAATTCTTGTTGTAAATGAAGATAGGCTTTCAATTGTGCCATGCTTTTGGCTAACAGCTTAATGTATTTCTGCTTATCCAAAAGACAAAAATTCAATGACAAACAATGGAGCTGCAGTCTTATTTTATGTCTTCCCATTATCAGTGTTTTATTCTAACATGCTGACACTTTCTGCATGCTGCAATAATCTCAGTCAGCAAGAAATACACCAAATAAATAACTGCAACTTCCCCATTAGCATAGTATAGTTCAGTACACTACAAGCTGAATAAACTGAAAAGAATTAATGAAGTTACAGGCAGAAGTCCCAGAGCAATAATGATTCAAGGATATTAAATTAACAAGCAATTGCATTAAAACAGTCCTGACTTAACTCATGGTATTCCTATTTGTGAAATATTGGGCTAAATAAAAATTATTTATTTCGGAGGAATGGAACTTGATTTAGAAGATCCTTGAGGGCTCAGCAGTGTGACCTTACATTTAGTCATTGTCTATAACTGTAACGCCAGCAGCCAAGCAATGCTTTAATACCAGAGCTGAGCTGAGTGAGAAATCCCATTCTGGGTGAGAATGCTACTGTTTTGGAGCATCCCAGTGGCAGGGATTTGTCTCTCCCAACTTGGGCTGGGTGACGTTGCCTGCATGAGCTGTCCAGGCTCCTGTGGAGTGGGATGCCCTGGGCTCCAAAGGTACCTGCCTCAGGTGCAGGGCACGCTCGGAGCCGTGGCCCTCTGCAAAGGGAGGCAGCTCAGAGGCAAGAAGGAGCAGCAGGAAAACAATTTACAGCTGCTCACAAATAGGCATGGTGAATTTTTGCCCTCTCTGGGCATAGGTTAAGGTTCTGGGGTTAACAGGCAGTCATCCTTCATTGTCTATATCCTTATCCTTCAAGCATCGATTTTTTTTCCCCTATTATTCTCATGAAAAGTGTTTAAGGAAAGTAAGCAATTCAAAGAATTCAGCAAATGTAAGTGGTCTATCTTAGCTACAATGCTTCTGGTTTGTGCTTGTATAAACTACTGTTTGATTATTTTAATTAAGTAACGTGATATAGTGGCCTTTAATTTTTGGCAAAACTTCATTATTTTAGAAAAACAATTATTAGAAAAATCAGATTTCTCTTGTTATGTTACAGTCATATTGCTGTACTTGTCCAGTCCAATACTACTTCATAGAAGTTGAATTTTCAGACTTTGAAATTTGCCATAGGATTCACTAGAGCATCTACAATTAAGAACTACTCAGTCAGTCACTTTAGATAAATGATAGGTGTGTTTATATCTTGGACAACTTCCTCCAACCTGTCATGTTATTGTTTCAATGTCCAAGTAATCCGACATACATTTATTTCAGTGGAAGTGGGAGGGAAGATGAAATAAACTTGTGTATGATATATAACTGTTGAATTTTCTGAAACTTGTATTTTACATCTCATAATTATGTTGAAATAGGTCTTGAAATTTATATGCACTTACAAAAGTGGGGTAATTTTCTTCCTATACTTGCACATTATGTAACATCTAAAATATTTTATGCAATAAAGGGAAAATAGGAGGAGGAATGTGTGTTGAAATTTAGAGATATTTGATGTATTATTGGTGCATGGCATTGTGACCTGCACCACAGATAAATGTAGTATCTATGCCACTAATATTCTGTTTAATGAAATTGAATGCAATTATCTTGGTATTTTTTTCCAGCTGCTAAAGGTAATTATTTTTATCTGCCTTAGGGAATTTGAACTACTTGACTATGGTTTAAACAAATAAAAAGGAAAAAGAAAAATAGCCCAAGCTAACTCATTTTTCAAGCTGCCAGGCTTTTGACAGTCCTCTGGTGGCAATGAGCCAGGAAAGAAAAATCTGTCTGCTCTAAATGAGGTATAGGAACAAGATGTGTTTGGTGGGAAACACGCTTTAGAACTGTCCCCATTGCAGAGATACCTTGTCACAGATACCAACAACTAACTATAGCAGCTGTCTCAAAATTTTCCATGTGAGAGGATGAGTGTATTGAGGGTCCCGTTGGCTCAGTGGATCTCTCACTATATTTCTAGTAGTGTAGTCTTGGTATTTAAAAGCCGTTAAAATGACCTCTGCACGACTGGGAGACCTGACTGCATCTTCAGCTGCTCTGAAAGATAAATGATGAAAAAGAGCATAAGTGTGCTCACTTATGCTCCCCATGCAAAGCTTAAGGGAATAATAAGTGAACCACATCTGCTAAGGTCACAAAAAAAAGATGAAAATTATTGTTTGCTTGTCATTTTTGAAATATTTTGAAATTATTTTTGAAATAATTTGAAAATTGTTTGTTAGGTATTGTTGTATAGTGCATGGAATGCAGTTGTTTAGAGTAAAGGATAAAATGAGCCTGAAATTTCAGAGATTAAGTGGTCTAACCAAAAGGAGACTCCTGAAGGAAGGAAGGAGGATGTGAACACTTCTCAGAAATGGTCATGTTAACTTATACAGACTCTCTCTTACTCAGTGCATTTATTCCAGACCTGTGTTGTAACCGAAGGGGTTTCGGTGTGGCCAGATCAACTGTGTGCTGTCAGGTAATATGGAAGTGGGAGTCAAGTGGTTAACACAGCATCATCTCTGTTAAAATGCTTTTCTTTTCAAACTGGAACGTAGCTTTTCAAGCAGGTGGGGGAATAAGGCTTCATCTCTTCTGCTGTTCACTCTGCCTTGCTGGTTGATTTCCATAGGTTTTTAACACTGCCTTTCTTTTTGGGTTACAGCGTATCTAATATCAGATATTGCAATTGGAAATTTTAAGTATCACTACTGTAGTAATATCTGGAATATTGAGGTGATATTGACCTGAATATTATGTTGTTGTTGATTGTAAGGGTCAGACGATTAGAGTTTACGCATATGGGATTACTTGAGGATCTAAAATGCGTGAACACTGGTTCAGCAATGGAGACCAAATTGTGAAAAACCTGATCTTACTACCTGTCAATAATTGCAATTAATGCTGCTTAGGTGTTTGACTGAAAATGTAGCTTTTCAAATATTGCCTCAAATTATTGCATCCATCAGCATTAAACAAATTAATGGAAATAATTCATGTACAAAAGCTCTATGCAAGCTATATTTTCAATATTGTTATTCATATACTGTTTTTAGGTTTTACTTTAAACAGCACTGTTTCTGTTACTTGTTTAGAAATGAGAACCTGCAAGGCAAAGCCTGTATGTACTTCCAGCATGAGAACTTGGGAGTTGTTCTCAGTTCCCAACTGAGAACTTGGTTGTTGGCAGTTGTGAGTCAAGGTAGTGAAAACTTAGTGAGAAATTGAGTGTCATGTTGAAGCCTTCATTTTTTCAGTAAGGATGAACAGAATAGCTGGAGGAGGAGCTTTCTGGCCCACTGTGAAATGCCAAGATAGAAGCTTACAGCTCAATAAAAAAAAAATGCCTTGACAGTAGTTCAGTGGTCACTATAATTTGGCCTATTTAGTTTTAATTCTTAATGCTCTTTTGCTTTAATGCAACTTAAAACATGGTCCAAAAGGGTGCATAGCTTCAGACAATCACAGACCTATTTAAAACTGGAAAATGAGGTCTATGTCAAAAATTGAGGCAGATTGCACCACCCATAGGCAGGTCAAGCAGCATAGAACAGTTTTCTCTAAATAAGCCTTTGCTGTGGGAGCTTTTGGTTTCTGCAAGACACTTCATTTAAACTGACCTGTTTTGTTCTGTGAATTAGCTGATTATAGATTCTGAGTGAAATGTAGTGGCCATTTTTATTTTATTTATGTTTACAGTAGTATTTAATACTATTAGGTATAAGTAGAAGACATGTCTCATTAAAAAATGCTTGTTGGAAAGCACAAAACTGAGTGAAAAGTGCTTGGGCACGTGTTGAGCGTGCCAGTGCACTAAATTGTATTTCATAGCCTTTTCTTTGGTGATAATTATGAGCAAATTACCATTCATCAGTGTAATTTTTGAAAAAAGGATGGTGACCTCAGCTCTACGTGAAACATCTGGTCTAGCTCCTATTGACAGGAAATCCATGAGAATCTTTATTTCTGTGCAGCCTCTGAATAATGATCAGGGCAACATAAATGGTGCCTTGGATTGTATAGGACAATGATACCTTTGTGGCAGTGGTTAATGCTGCACTTGGACAAATTCACTTGTGCACTGTGGGAGAGCATGGCCTGCAAATGGTCATAGCCAAGGTCCTGGCTCACTTGTGCTGGGAGGGGTCTCAGGTGCTACAGAGGATTTGGGACAACAGCTTCAACTCAGTGCTGGAGCAGGAGGTGAGGAAGCTGCAAGGGCTGCCTGGGGGACCTGTAGAGCCCTTGGGGTTGACTTTGGCCAAGGACACCCGTGGTCTCTGCTGGCCCCAGGAGCATGCAGGTGTGTTTGGCTTCAAGGGGTAAAACTGCAGCCTGGCTGTGCTTAGAGGGCTTGTTCTTTCCTTACAGTAACGATAGCTGGAACAATAACGAGGGTTGTAACTGTTATAGTTGTGCAAATCTACTCCAGCTTGAACAGCTGCTTTATGTAAATTGTGTTGTAAAACTTTACTGTCAGAATCATTTTCATCAGTTGTTATTCTCTATGGGGATTTCTTTGCTTTCTTATCAGAAGACAAATGGGAGTATAGAGGAGAGCTGTCTAAAAGCTAGGCTTAAGGAAGTGTTTTCAGTTGCATCTGTTTATCTGTTTCTCTTTCACCAGTGTTTTTCTGACCTTAATGTGGCTGGGGAGCAAAGTTTGTAATATCCCAAAGCCCGCTTTAAAGTCTAGGTATGTTACATTAATCTGCTGTTAATGACAGGATATTCTACAAGTTGGTCTTGCTTAAAATACTATCTCTTTCTCTGTCCCCCTTTAAGTCTCGTTCATGTCTAGTAGATCCTCTCTTCAGCAGCCTCTTTTCTAAATGGAATGACTAAACATGAATTAATTATCTGGAATAATCATGAATTCTGAAATGCTATTGCATAGCCATTTTTCTCTTTTTTCAATACTGAATAGAGGCAATTCTATTCTTTTCATGCCATTTTGCCTGATAAATAAATTATAGTCAATGAAAAAAGGGTATTCCAAGTCCTGCTCTAACTACGTCTGTGACACGCAGTTTCTGCAGTTGCAGAAGTGCAAGGGACACAGAACCAGCTCACGTGCACGTTTGCAAAAGCACAAGTGCTTGTTGGTCAGCTGGCGGGGATCCTCACATAGCAGCAGGTGAATGTATACTGGCATGCTGAGACACCTGCTTATATACCTGCTTATAGGACCGCTTCACTCCCTGCACTTGTAGGAGCATTTTTCTTCTCAACACTATTAGTGCAGACCATTTCTGTAAATTTATTAGAACTTGAGTATTGAGTACCTACTTTTTTTAAATACCTTGAATTTTGGAGTCTAAGGGCTACAGGTAAAATAAACGGAAAAATAGCATTTGAATTAGTTGCTGTGTCCAGCAACAGGCCTTAGGAAACAGAAAATAGAACTTTTCTATTAGCCCTTGCCCAAGTATCCAAGAAAGTGTTAAAAAGGCTGTTGAATAATGGGTGTTTACAGTGAATGTGTCTTAGAGGTTTATAGCAGAGCATAAATTAATGGGGAAAGCATCACTTCAGTATTTAGAAGTACTATAATCAGTCTTTGCTGTGTGCATTTTTAAGTCCACCTCGGTCATATTTTAAGGTAAATTGTTTTTTTTTTGCATTTAGGGGCTCACTGTGTATCCATACTGGATGATACACTCCTGAATTTGAACATTATAAGGAATGCACGGATTTGCATGTATGGCTTTTCGTGTTGCTAACAACATCTATTATAATCTTCCCACAGTCTCAGAAAACTTTTAACTTTTCTTTAAATGAAAGGAGTGCTCTTAATTTCAAATTAAAAAAAATGGGAGCAACGGCTAAAGGCACTGTTTTTATTCATGTGTGTCATTCTTAGCAACACCTCAGCCCTGGAAAGACAAGTTCATGAATAACGTTTAAACATCAAGAGAACAAGAATACTGGTTTCATCTTTGACAGTGATTTGCCATTAACTTTGAAACTCTTAGTCTGAAAATTAGTTTAGTTCAGGCTTAAGAGGACTCAACATTTTCTCCTGTTTGTTATCTCTTCAGTGCTTTAACAAAAGACAGGGTATAAACTCTAAAGTAAGGTTCTTTATTTTAGTGGTATTTTTTGCCCCCAAAGCAGTTGATAGAAATGCACTGGGGATGGATTAAATGTTGGAGTGGTGTGCCAGTGATAATTCCTACGGTTTGTGTTCAAGGCTAATATAATCCTAGCAAGCACTGGTCAGGAATAATAAGAATAACAAACTTGACTGCCTCTAAGGGTTTTTTTGTTATTCTCCCCCCTTACCTGGTGCTGGTTTTGATCTTATTTTCAAATAGGTTTGAATAGATTCTATTCCAAAATAGCCTCAATAGTTTATACAGGAATTTCTGGGTATTATTTTCTACTTTTTGTTGCTTTCCCTCATGAGTGAAATCTGAACGTTAACAAATTATTGGTGTGGTACTGTTACCAAGTTGCATTGTACCAGGCAGTAGAAGATACCAGTGTGTTTCACAAAGTGCGAACGGAGCTTGGCTGGTATCCTTAGAAGCTGCTGCTTTAAATTCTCTCTGGATTTGCGCTTGACTTTTTCCTTAGGCTTCTTATTAGTTCTTTTAGTCTTTGATACAGTTACTTTAACAATGACAATCACCTAGAATATATTATGATATTTCTTAATGAGTAGTGTTTTTAATAAGTGTGTTCAGTCATGTTATAGCCTTTACGAATCGCCTAATTAATTACTGACTTTTAAAAGCAACTCAGTCTTGCAAAAATAAAATGTTGAGTAAAGTATATTTGTGATTGTGAAGAGAAATTTTGCTAATGAAGTCCTTTCATGTAAAGGATATGCAAAGGTAGCAAGATTTTTAATGTCCTTTTACAATCCCTCAACTTTGCTGCTTTTAATCAAGAAGGGAGTCACAAAGAAAAGAACATCAGTCTGTTAA
This sequence comes from Nothoprocta pentlandii, assembly GCA_013398315.1. Taxonomy (NCBI): domain Eukaryota; kingdom Metazoa; phylum Chordata; class Aves; order Tinamiformes; family Tinamidae; genus Nothoprocta; species Nothoprocta pentlandii. Next base: position 842,337 of record VZSG01000321.1, read on the forward strand.
GAAATTTGTTTTAGACTAAATTTTGTATACTTTATGGAATACTTTATCACCCTGAATACATTAAAATGGCACACAAGTGATTTAAAAGACCTTCAGTTATTTAATTTCCTCTCTTTATCCTTTAATAGAGCGTTTGTGTGTCTTCCCCTACTTACTATCAAAAGCATGGCTTCCTCATAGTAATATAATGCTTGTTTAACAGGAAATTGAATGTAGCACATCAAAATGTAGACCTATGCTAGTGTTTATTAACTGTGTTATTTGGACAGGTGGAAGGCTTTTAATGATGCTCCTGCAGAGATGCACTGTCCTCATCTAACATTCCTGAAGACTTGATGTGATAAAACTCACAAGTGCAAAAGATGACATTTGGGGTAATGCTTCCTGTTTTTCCATATTCCGTTTGAACAGCTAAGCACACACAGTCACTGGTCACAAAGGTTGTACCACAAGCACTTTTATCATGCAAGGATTAGAAGGAATAAGTTATATGGCTGAACAATGTGTGTTTGAGAGCCCCATTGATTCCCATTTGCCTGGGGAAAAACACAATAAATTCAAGTGGGAATTGGTAAGCAGTTGAATGAGGTTTTTTTCCTTCATGTATTATAGTGGCTTGATTTGGTGACAGATGGTGGCCTAGTTAGTAAAGCAGCACTTGGTTGTAATGGATGCAAGGGACAACTTTGTTTCTGTACAGGCTGTTCCCTTGCTCTGCTTAGAAACAGGGTACACTGGAAGTGCAGGGATCCTACATGTAACTGAGATCTTGGTCTCTGAAAGTGAATGGGGAGAAATGGGCCTAAGCTCTGCACTTGTTCAAATGTTGCTAGTAGAGACTAGGCACTGTTTAGTGCTGCATGCAGGTAATGTGCAGGGTATTGCTTCTTTAGAAGCTTTTCTGAAGTACTGTAGCAGTTAGGTAAAGGTGTAATTTGTCTTAGTGTTACGGTTTAGCTCTTCACTTAGCTTAAATTAACCGTGCTAAAATAAGAATTTCCAAAAACTAGCTGAATTTGATTCATGTAACCTTATTTAAGCATCCCATATATTACAGCTTTATTAGCAACTTATTAAGACTTTTCTTATGGACTTGTCAGAGTGGCAAGGTGTAACACTTGAGGAAGTATAACTTCCAGAAGCTCGGTTGTTCTTAAATGCTAGAATGGAATAACTTAAAGGTGTTTTTAATGTTGTTTTTAGGCCATTAGATAGCCTGTTAAAAAAAAAAAAAAAAAAAAAGGCACGGAAAAATAACAAGAGCAGAATTTCACATGCACTAAATTTAATGCCTCCTTGTGAGGGAAGTAAGAATGTTTATAATCTTTCATTTCTTCTAGTTTATGTAGTAAACACAAATATTGCTATCAGAAGGCCCTCTGTTGTAGCCAAGGTCTTGACGTCAAGTCAGGCAATAATTTAGGCTGGAAAAGACCTTTACATCCCATCTGCTCCAACCTGCTCTAACAGCTCTAGTTTTAAGTACAGATCACTTTGCTCAATCTTCTTGTTTATCAAATGAATACAAAAAGACTTGAAGGAGTTTTCTCTTACCAAAATCACTTTGAGGAGATTGGAAGCCATACTACTGCAGGTTATCTGCAGTTATATTGCTTACTGAAAACTTAAAAAAAAATTGGTGTCTGGTGCTAGCTAGATTTAGGTAGCTGTTTGTCAGGTATGTTGTAGTAAAAAATGTAAATAGTGTGCAGATCATCAAGTAGCGTTGTATTTAATATTAGTAAACATTGCAAGCTCATTAATTTTCCAGTGTTTGCTTCCTTCTCTAATACTAGCTTGCAGTTCAGGTTCTTTTATCTTGCTCTTCAAAGCCAGGAACAAGTCAGGCATTTGCTCCTACAAGAGCAGTAAACATCCTCTTTGCCCCTAGAGCTGCTGTTTACTGTGAGCTGAAGCTGCCAGTGCAACAGGCAGGAACTGTGGAGCTGAGTTGTCCTCTGCCAGAAGTGTGACGCCCTTTTCAGTTTTCCACTGGGGTAATGAAATATGCAATTTTTCTTTTTTTTTCCCTTACATGCACATAATACATCATGTTGATGGCATCAGTGCCAAAATTGCACTGTTGGAGGGTGATACATGCCTGTTCATTTAACGGAAAAGGAGCTGGAGTGCCCATTGCTCTTTTTTTTTTTTTTGTGATGTTCAGAAAAAAACTGACTAAAATTTTCCTGTAGTAGAGCTGCCATCCTATAGAAAGTCCTGAAACAGCAAAACAAGATGAGGGATTTGCAAACTGTCATGGAACCAGGGGTTCAAACTTAGAAGCTTGGAAAGCAGTATTTTTTTTTTTGGTCTCAGCATAACCTATTTTCTGTGTATATACTGCAGTTCAATAGCTGTTTGCTTTTCTGGAAAGTTTGATTAAGAGTATGGGAGCTTTGAGAATCCTGGCTTTAGGGACCGCTGATGACAGGGGCACAAAAATCCTCCTGAGGCATGTGATGAACTTTCCAGCTCTGCTTTAGTGAAAACTAAAATCACTAAGAAAAAAGAAAGGTGTCTTAAATAGATTCTTCTTAGCCTTTGTTTTTGTGCTGTCCTTCTGGTCGAAGTAGTGTTTCTGCTCTAACTGAATTATTCAAAAGACAGCTGGGAAGTTGTTAGAATGGATAAATTCCATGTGCTCTGTGCAGCTTCGTGTTCTGTCCTCAGCATGAGGGATTCTGGTAGGTGTAACTGCTTCCTGCAAGATTCTCTTACCCTCTCCGAGTGTTTTGGTGAGAGACTTCCCATACACTGGTTAACTGTTTCATTCTCCATCCCTATAAAGAATAAAAAATACTGCTATCAGATGTTGAAAGTTGAAACAGCATGTGCTGACTTTCCTGAATGCAGCCGTGCAAGTCATGACTCACCTTAAATAAAACTCAGACCAATGGAGACCTGTACTAGTCTTATTAGAAAATACAGCCCCTTTTGAATTGGGCTGTGTACCCCATTTGTTTTGTGTAAGAATCATCAGAAATGTCATGGTTAGTTTTAAACCTTAACCATGTAAGCAAACAGGCCTGAACCTCCCTGGGTATTTCCCCACCTTTTTCTGCACTGCCTGCTAAACTTTTAAGTGTTTTTTGAAGCATTCTAGGGAATACTCTCCAAAGAGCTGTTGAAGACTTTAGTTTGAAATCTCCCTTCCCAACCCCAGGATCAATAAAGTGTTTGATCTGTGCTCGCAGAGGCAGAGTTATTGGTTTGAGCATTAGATACTGGAGCATCCCCTTGCCTGTTGGCTTTTGGAAGTTTTTCTGAATTAGATGATCTTTGCCATGCAGGAGCCAAGGTACAGTCATTACTACACTTATATGGATAATAGAGTATTTTTGCAGAATTCTGAGCTACTACTTATATGTTCTTAGTAGTAAAAATAAAATGAATGGAGGAAGGACAAAATAGTGAATGAGTTAAGGAAACTTGGGACAGACCAGACCAAACATCCTTGTGATACTCTTCTCAGCAAGACTGTTGAAAGTAGGAAGAATATTAAAAGGTTAAGAAAACATAGAGAAAAAGTGAGACCTAATGACTGTTCATACAAGCCTGGGGCAGAAGAAATTGCTCTGGACTTGGAATGTATAGTAAAAGGTAGTAACGACATAAAAATTATCTAGTAGTACAAAATACAAGATGGTCTTAGGTCATTGCAAGAGCATAGGAGATAAGGCCATCCTGGCGCAAAAAAAAAAAAAAAAGGAAAAAAATCAACTGGAGTTTTCTGAACTAGAAAAAAACCTACAAGTAAGGTTAAGTGAGGGGAGGAATAATGTTCTCTGAAGCTGCTGAAGCTTCACTGCTGCTCTTTAATTAAGAAACAATTGGATTTAATGTGTGTGGGAATGGGAGAGGGTAACTCAAGCACTTGTTACAAAGGATGGAGTCTGTGACCCAAGAAATAACTTTGATTTCTTCAGTACCTGCCCAAATTTCTATTAGAATAGAGAAGACATTAGATGTTGAATTGCTGTAGAGGAATATCATGGCTTCATGGGTCAAATCGGTGGTTTCCTTTGGGCATCCACCAAGCCATGTCCCTGTGTACCCTAGGCCAGGGTACCAGGGCTGCCATTTTCAAGTGGGTGCTTGAGTTTAGATATGTAAGTAATTAAGAGCGTAATGAACTTGAGGAATTTATCCCACTCCTTTGTCAGTATGAATTGATGATATATGTGTTGGTATGAAGCGCAGAGCTTAGGGTATGGAAAGGTTAGGGAAATACCCAGCTTGCTTTCATGGGTGGGAAAGCACCAAAAATGTGACTTATGGGTTATTTTTGCTGAATTTGACCTTTCTTTCTCTGCATTGCTTCTGTTGAAGAGGTATTGCAATTTCAGAAAAGGAAGACAGCTAGCGGGGCTATAAGAGAGTTACAGAGGTTCCTTCTGAATTTGAGGCACCAAACATCCATGAATGGGGGCATGAAGTATTAACATTTTTAATGTAGTTAACTTTTTTATTCTCACTTTCAAGTAAGGTGTCAAAGCCGTATGGATATGAATGAGATTGTCAGCTAAGTACAGTAAGGGAGAGGATGACCTCTGTTTAAAGACGGAGAAATTAAAAATTTTCAGGTACTGTCAGAAATACCTACTAATTTATTTTTGGCTTTTTGTAAACAGTATCATGGTGGTTTCAAGATTCAACTCTTAATGGCGAGCACAGATTTCTATGCAGCTCAACAATATATATCATGGTTCTCTTAGCACTGAAGCATTGGGCAGCATTCAGTGTCTGAGGCTGTATCTTGATTGCATCCTCAGGAGTACTAGAATGGATCTTAGGTTACTCAAACCTAAAAGTGAAAGCCTGTGAAAGGCCTTTTGGTAATCATAATAGCTGGCTAGTTGCAAGTTATGGCAAATATATGGAGTTTGTGGGAGTATCTGTGTTTCTGTATTCATTTGTAAATGCTTGGTTTAAAAGTGAATCTGTTAACTAAATGCAGGGTATGAACACTTGTTGCATCAAAAGCTAAGTAGTTTGTAAAGAGATATACAACTGAATACAAGCTGCGTTCAGAAGAATGGAAAACACATATGCAATTGAAAGAAAATCTTCCAGAGGCAGTAATGTAGTCAATATTAAGGAAGGAAAATGATTGAGTACCTGAGTGAGGAAAAAGGAGCGATCCTCGCCTCCTCCAAACTCCCACTAACCCTTCTCATCTCCAGCTTTTTAGGCACAGCAGCCATGCAATTAATTGCAGTTCAGCAGAAGCCTGTGATGAAAACTCTAACATCGTGTAGCTGCTTTCATTAATAATATCATTGTCTTTTGTCAGCTCTAATAGCAATTGGGATTATCCAGCTGGAAGAAGTTAGAGACAGATAGACAGGCATGTCTGGTCACTGCACATGGAGTTGAAAAGAAAGGCAGCTTTGTTTAAATGCATCACACCTGCCACTTGATTCACTTCTTAGGTTTACTCTGCAAACTTGGTATGTGAATGGCAATTGTTGTCACGTAGTGGGAGCTGCTGTTTACCTCATGCTATAAAGATGGCAACCCAAGAGAGCTATAAACTTGAGGAAGAATTGAAATCACTAATTGTAAATAGTAGTAATATTTGGTAAAAGGATTATTTAAAGCTATTTTTATTATTGGATTAACTAAATATTTATTTCCAAAAGACTTTTAGCTGTGCTCTTGATTAGTGTATTTTTTAAATTCACCACTGAAGTGTTACATAACACTGACACGTGTGTCAGTGCTTCCCTTGATCAGAAATTCTTCATGAGGCTCCTTTGAGTTGCTGGTGGGCAAGGAGTGCTGGTTAAAAGAATGCTGGTTAAACCCAGAATCATGGAAACAAATCCATCAGTAGGATGCCACAAGCAGGCATTCTCTTACTGAAATTCTCTACTATAAGTTACCATAACATTAATTATTCAGTAATCTGATACTGAAAACCTGTGCTGTAATCACCCTTGTGTGGTTCATCAGGGTGGTTTTGTGCTTCATTAATTAGTAATTGGCTGGAAGAAGATGATCAGCAAGTGTCAGTCTCTCAGCAAGATGCATTGGCTTGCTATTCACTGCCAGATTAGAAAGTGTTTGGAAATTATTTCTATCATTTCTATATTGTTTTTGTTTCTAGGAGACTGATTAACTTAAAAGATAGCCACTTATTAGCAAGGTCTAGTTGTAATCGAGAGAAGGAAATGATGACTCCATTGATGGCTGCAGGGTAATGTCTAGCATAGTGATGCTGATGAAAACGAAAAACAATATGGTCCTCATGTTTAGTATTTGAATTAAGTAGTGTTTATATCACGGAGGAAGAAAAAACACATTCAGTGCACTTAATTTGGTGGTGGTAATAATTCTTGATTCCTGGAGGTGAGCAACCTCAGCTCTTCAAAGAGAAGACTCTTGAAAGAACCATACTTCCTCTAAGAGGATTTATTCAATGAACAGTTGAGCTTTCATTTTGGAAATCATTAGGCCAAGCATTCTAACACAGATGGTTAATTCTGTCAAAATACCTTTGTCTAGGAGAAAAAGGTGGGAAAAAGCTGAGAGATATTTGACATACTCAGACTTTCTGAAGCTCTTCTGTTCCAGCAGCAGACCTTTTACACTATTCCAGGGGAATTGTTTTAAAGTTTGCACTCTACAATTACATGCTGGCTAATTGCACATTTCCTTAAGGATTGGCTCTTTCCACTAGTGACTATTATTCAGCTGAGAATAAAATTGTTAGGCTTTCAGGATTGCTTCATTTAAAATAAGTGCAAAGCAAAACTGAAAACAGTTGCTTTGGCCAAGACAAACACCCTAAGGATGGAAGACCTTGCTCACTGGAGATCCGAATTCACTGCATGTCTACTGGTGACCAGTAGTCCTCAAGATATATTGGATTTTCACCTGCTGGGAAGGTGTTTAGCACATGGTAAGGGATAGACCTTCGTTATCAGCATTTGATAATTCTATCCAGTAGCATAGAACTATGGCCCCGCTTGTTGTGTTTACATATAGATTAAAAATGACCTTGAAATGCCTATTTTCTCTTAGAAGCAATGTAAGCACAATGACACTTGTAAGTTCAGTTTTCAGTGTTTTAATCTCATACTTCTCTTTTTAATATTCAATGTCTGGGATTGGTAGAGCGAGTAAAAAAAAAAAACTCCTGTCTCAGAGACCCTGACAACTGTTACTCCACTGTATGTGAGGATGTTTTTAGTTCAAGAAAACCAACATCAAATAGCAGGTTACAGAGGGCACAGTGACAGCTGACAAAATCTTATTCTTGCTCGTTGAATAGTTTTTAAACATGCTGCAGTAACAAAATTAATCTTTCTTAATAGTATGTCAAGTTAAATGGGGCTGGCTAGGAAGCAAGAAACTGCCAGATGTTAATGTCACTGGAGTATAAAATGCTGACTGTCTTGTATTAATAAGTACTGGGAGGAGTACCCAACAGATGGAAATTTTTAACCTGAGGGGTGTGCAGTAGAAGAATACATGACAAGTTTTGGAGATTAAGTCTTCCTTTATATGAAGCTATGTTTTGCTTTTACCACTGTTGTCTTCCAGGTTTGCACTAATAAAAGCTTCTTTCAGCTCCACTGGAGTATGCTGGTAGATTTTTTTTTTTTTCTTGGCATTGATTAGTTTTATCAAAGATGTTGGACACAACGTTTAATTGGAGTTGAAAAAAAGCAGTGATCAAGATTTATAGAAACAAAATCCTATACTGTGCTTTTTTTCTTATTAGTTAAGGAATATGTACTAAATTCTGATAGATGTATACTATGCAAAGTACCTTTGTGTACAATATACTTCATTGAAAAAACCCTCTTTTTCATTTGAATAGTTGTCTGACAAGCAGATATTACAACTTTACAGTGTTGCCATTCATCCTTGGTATCTAGTACTACTATTAAGAAAAACAGTAAAAATAAGAGGTAGTTGGAGTTGAGAAAAACCTGGTCAAAGTTTTTCTTTGCTACTTGATAACTGTAAAATCACATGGAAGCAAAAAAAAGCTATTGTGATTCCTTTTTAAAAAATATTAAGCCCCACAGTCGATGAAGATTTTGTCTCCACTGTAAGGTTCCATAAGAGTTCACAAAATAAAGTTTAATAATAGCAATTTCTATAGTTTTTAAGGGCACAAATCAAATATGAAGTACTCAGTTAATACAGTGCATCCTGAAGAGCAAAGTGATTATAACACTGAAGACCAAATAATATACATAAAATTTAAGGCCAACATACACATTAAATTGTTGAATACTTGATTTTTGCCATTTTGTTAGCTTAAAATCAAGATTGTTTTAGAGCAGAATAAATTTTGCTTGTTTTCACACTGTAGTACGTGAATCTTTCACCAGACTATGGTAAAAGATGTTTAGAAAATGGGAGCTTAAAAGGCTCTCAGAATACCTTATCTGTAGATGTATGTTTTCTTAACAGCTTTCTAATGGAAATGTATGAATGTATGGATAATGGAGCTTTCTACTGAGGATTGTTCTCTTGCTTCCTTTGATCTTGATGGATTTTTTATGACCATGCAATAAGGCATCAGGAAAGTGGGTTCGCTGCCACAAGTTGTTACTATTGTTAGTGATGACTAGACTCTGTGCAAGCTGGCTATTGACATTGCTTTCTCTACAGCATGCACCATATAAAATACATTAATGACAGTGCTCATAGTGCTGTAGCTATGCTTTGATGTTTCTACACCTTTATGGTGCCTACTATGTATATTTTTAGAATTTGCTTAGTGAAATGTGGTTTATAAAAAATCAGAGTTTGGGAGCAGTTCATTATAATATATTAAAATATATGTTGTAATAGATATAAAGAGCATATGGACCTGTTTTTTTTTGAGGCTTCACTAAAGAAAATAGTAACTAATGCATTTAATGACTTGTTTTAGCAGTATAGCAAAATGAAATGACTATCAAAAATCTTGCTGGTTGGGTCCATCTGTACAGAAAGGCTTTGGTGTCCATAGAAATAGGAATTTGAGTGGGCGACAGATTCCTGAACTCTACCTGAGACGGAAACTAGTTTGTATTTGGGACTAGCACTCCCAAACAGATTCAAAGATGGTCGCAGTGCTGCTTCCTGAAACTTGGAAAAGATTGATCTGGTTTCTTAGCTCTGCAACCTTGCAGGTAGTAGAAGAAACCCTAAACTGCCTGGCACTTTATTCTTATTGTTGCCAAGAGAAGTATAGTGTTTCTATACTTCTATAACTATAGTGCTCCTTTCCACCCTTGGTTATCCTGGTTGACTACTGGATCAGGCTCTTCCTAGGCTGGTTCTTGCACCAGGGCATTGCTGCAAAGGTTCTCCCATGTGAAGTCTGTGTGTGGTTAAAATCCAACACCTCAGCTGGAGCTTGTTACGTGAAGGGGTCAGCTGTTTAATGACTTGGGACATGCTGGGGCTGTTCCTGCCTTTGGGTGTCAGCTTGTGGTCTAAGGACTTGCTCCAGCTGCACTGCGTGCTGCTCTTGGTGTCTTCATCACAGCTCCCTTCCTTCCTGCACTCTTGCTGCAAATTGGTATCTGAAGTGTCCAGTTCTTAAAAATACCCTTGATAAAATATAAAGTACAGAGACAGAAATATGTTAGCATCTATTTTAGTTCTTTTGTTCTTTTTTGTTCCTTTTTTCTTTTTCTTTAATTGACCATTTAACTTAATGTTATATTGATTTAGTCTGCTTGGGGTATCCCCAATTTCAGTGGTACTCAAAGATGTAAGAGGTCGGCCAGAATCACTGTGGCTAGGATTGTATTGAATGAGTTTGTAGCACAATATTTGTGAAAAGTAGTAGCCAGATAGCAGTGTTACAGATTGCTGCTGGACAAACAGTGTGGGTGTGAATGATTATTTTTAGTGGTACTTGCCAAAACGCTCTTTCAAGCAAGAAAATACCCATGCCTGGCTTGTGTGACAGACCAAATTAGTTTGAAATGTTCCTACATAAGAAATTTTCAAATTATTTGAAGAAGCTAGTGAACGGTTCAGAGGTGTGCTGAACCGTTCAAAGCAATTGCTGTAATTGCAGCCACTGATCCATGGCAGTTATTGATGTATTTTGTTCTGTGATCTTTTCCTCACCTCGGCAGCTCTGGGTGATGCATCTCCTATCTAAGTTCATGGCTGCTGACTAAAAAGACTTTTTTTTTTTTTTTTCCTATGGCTTTGACAAACTCTTGGCTTATGTTTTGTTTCTCTGGTGATGAAGCATTTTATCAGCTTGCTGTTTGTGCGCTGTTTAGGTATATATTTTCGTAACCCACTAGCAAATGAGTGAAAATATTTTACTGCAAGTCTGTTCCTAGCCGCATTAACAAATGTTTGCAGCAGATGATTATTGCACTTTTCTTGATACTCCATTCTGAGCTCATGCGTGTTCCACATTTTAATGCTTCTGACAGTGCTAGACACCCTAAGCTAGTGGTTGAGAATTTCAGTAAAATCAATTGGTAGCTGAGACACCAAATGTGTCTTAATAACTAGGCAAGTTCATCATGCAAGTATCTGCCTCTCTCCTTTATTTTAATGTTTTTCTCTTCTCATATTACAAGAAATGTGTCTACTTTTGAAGGTTTGGAGAAGATACTCTGACTTGTTCAATTTTTGCATTTCCCTATACTGTTTTTATTCTGTATGAACATCACACTTCTTTTCTGCTCAATTATTTGAGACAATGTTTAAGATGAACTTAATGTGAATATAATTCACATTTTTGAAGGTGTGAATGTCACGCTAAAATTAGTATTTAAAACCAAAATGTTAACCATGCTTTTTAAATACTAATTTGCTATGATAAAAAAAAAAAGGCTTTTTCCTCTTTGTTGAAGTTGAAATATGGTTGATAAATCTGTCTCTTCTTGGCTTGTGATGTTCAGCCCTACAGAATACAGTAGATGCAATAACTGCAGTATCAAAACTCTGAATGCCGTTTCAGTTAGAGTAGTTTGTGTGTTTTGTAGGGCCATATGGAAACCTCACAGTAAGGTTGTGTAGCACTTGCTTAGTCGATGAGTTGTGTAGTTTGCTTATGAATAAAAATAATCATCTTCCCTTCAAAAATGGCCATTATCTTTATTCTTGTCGATAGTGGTATCTGTTCGATGTGGGTGGTGAATGTTTTTTAAGTAGTAGCATAATCGATATAGAAGTTTGTAAAAAAACAGATTCTTAATGAAGTACAACTTTTTTGTTCTCTTAGTGTGCATATATAATAGAGGTCCTTGAGAAAGCATTCCATATTCTGTTTGCTATTGAGCTAAGTATATATCTCCTTAAACATGTGAGTAAATACAGTGTGAAATATGAAGTGCGGTCACAATAAATGGACAATGAAGGAGGCTCTTGCTGTGTTCGCTTATGAAAGCAAGGTGGCAGGTACCTCAAGAAAAAAAGACTTGCTCCAAGCAAAAGTCTTGCTCCAGGATATTTGCTGTTATAACCCTAACATTTATTTTATTCCTAGACATTGTTACAGGCATAGCTCACAGAAAAGGTTTAAAAATAGGATTGCCAACCTTCTCATTTGTCCTTACTTTAGGAATTTCAACATCTGACCAAAGTATTGAAAGGGAATCAAAAACTGTCGGCTCCCATCCTGATATACTGCAAGGAAACATGCTAAGAAAAATATAACTTTCTTATTACAGGCACGTGAGTACTTGAAGGACAGCGTTTCCAGCTGACTGCAGTAGTGGAGACTGGAAGAAGACTCCTAGCGACAAATTCAGTATGTTTAGACCCATAAATATAGTGGAACTAAATATCTGATTTTAGTCATGAAATAATTAGTTTGCTGCTGGAATACTTGATGATCTGGTATTTGTGCGCTATGTAAAATATTCTGAATGCTTGAAAACAATATTCTTAACAAAACTGTCTTGCTTGGCAGATTGCCTTAATATCCAGTGAAAGCAAGGATTAGACGCCTAGTTTCCTCAGTAGTTTCTATGTTGGAAGCTGCTTGCCAAGTCCACTTGTGAATTTTCATGAAAAATGACTTAATGCCCAATTCCATGTGCTTTACAGTAACTATCAGGGTACTATACAAGCATTCAAATTTTTTGAAGATTATAAAGCATGATGTCTCCAAGGGAAGCTTATAGGAGCATAAATTTTCATAGTGAACCAAGAGATTTCAGTGAATACTTTGCAATTTAGAAACTGAAAGAGGCCTTATGTTTCATCCAGGTGGTGGTAAGGTGCATGTCAATCTTCTTGAGATGATTCATGTTTTAAAGATGATTCATTAAAAAAAAAAAAAAAGTGAATTGTGTAATTTGGTGTTTCATCCACCTTGGGGAAAGTGGGGAAATAAGTTCTTTGGGTAGTATTGTGTAGATAGACCCTGCGTTATTAAAGGGAGAAAGTTTTAGTTTGTCATGTGTTCTTGGTTTCGTTTCTTCTGTGAAGATTGAGAAGAAAGAGTGAAGGAACTCTACATTCAGGGTTCCATCATCGGAAAGAAGAAAAGGAAAACACACAGTGAGGGGGTGTTTTAAATTCTTTTTGTTTTCTCTTGACTCTTAGCTGCACTGAAATGTAGGCTCTGGGGATGTTCTTGGTTACAGATAAAAATCTTGTTAGTTAAACAGTGATTTTAAGATGTGGAAGTTTCCTTATCAGCACTGGTGACTGCCATTAGTCTTAGACTGAGCTCTTAAGATATATCAGTCTCTTTTTTCCTTTTCAAAGAGTGCTTAACTGAGTTAAAGTCAGGCTTAGGAACCTAAGAGGTTGTAGGGTGCATCCTTGGAGATATTAAAAACCAAATGGAGTTGGCCCTGAGCATCCTGACCCTGTTTGAGCAGGGGGGTTTGACTAGATGGATCTTCCAGGCATCTTCTACCCTCAGCTATTCTCTGAATCCAAGAGAGATTTCATCATTCATCAGTCCAGAAAAACTTCTACAGGATCTTTATTCAAATATGAAAGTGAGCTTGCGGCTGCATTTAAGAACTGTATGATTTTTGTTCAGGGCTTGGATAGTTTTTCATTCAAAATGAATTAATGCATCAGAGTACATTAATACATTAATAAAGATGTTGCTAATTCTCCCATACTATAATTGATACTGACTGCAAGTCTTAAACATACTAATTTGACACTAAGTTTCTGCTGTGGAACATGCTCGTGTTTTAAATCCTCAAGCCAAGTGGAAAAAAAACCTAATTAATATATGGAATGTATGCAAGCTTAACTAACTTGGTAATTTCCATGATTTTTCATAGTTGCAAAATTAAGAAAAGGGAGAAGTCTTTCACTTTCTAGAAGCAGGGTTCAAAGCATTCCCTAAGGGAAAAGTGGTCACCACAAAATACCCAGACTATAATTTTCTTTTGGAATAGCAGATAATGGGGGGCAGATGCCATTTAGTCTCTTACATTGCAAGAAATGGGCAGATGAAAAGTCACTTGAGCTCTTAGCAGTAATAACTTTTTTCTAAGTTAGACCATAGAAGTTTTCTTGCAAATGGAAATTAATGGACAGTAATTTTATTCTTAGGTTGTTAAGATCAAACTTCTGGTTCTTTTCCTTCAATTAATATAAAATAGCTAAACCTTTGACAGCCTCCTAATTTGTTGCTGTGATTTAGTAATAAGAAAAATGGATATTTGTTTGGCAAGATGTAGAAGCATCTGGTTAGTTCTGTAAAGACATTCTGGATACAAAGTAATGTGAAACTTTCCATCCTTATTTTAATGATGGGTTATTGAAATTAAAAAAATTTGTCAGTCAGCTAGCTGGCCACACAGATGGTGTTTCCAGGTGATCATTTTATTTAGGTTTCAGAGAAGTGACGCACATTCTGCAGTTCAATGTGTCTTAAATTAGTCACTTTTGACTAAAACAATTCCTTAAAGAAAATAAACGGAGGGCCTATGGTAAAGCAATAAGCAAGACCTATTCCTTTATCCTTTTTAAGGAGTTCAGTCATGGAAAAACAGGTAATTTAAAAAAAAATCAATACAAGGGAAATATCACTTTGGAATTTAAATGGACCAAGGAATGACTTTAGTTTCCATGAGGGAATTCTTAGGATGCACGTGCATTGTTTCAGTAACTTCAAAACCGAACCATTTTGAGCTGAATGGCAAATAACAAGTTTCCATAGTTAGACTGACCTAGGAAGGGACAGTGATGAAAGACTGTTCTGAAGGGTGTGTCGGGGGAACCCTAGGAAATGGAAGGATTTGCTTCCATATCTGTAGGAGCCAAAGATGTTGTCTAATAGCAGAGGTTTTAGCAAAGGAGTGCAGTTTGTGTGATGGCCTTCAGACTAAGGAGATCAGCTGTGTTGTTTAGTTATTACCTTTACTCAAAATCAACACAAGTTGCAAACTTAGTTTTACACTGCAGTCTTGAGCTTGATGGTAGTTCCTTATTTTGGAAATGTTAATTCTTAATTTTCAGTTACAATTAATGGGACTGATGATCTATTTTGCTGCTATTGCTTTGGTTGCAGCCTTTGTAAAAGCTCTTGTCAAAATACAAACAAAATGCAGGCTTGTATTTAAGGGTGAAGGAAACTTCACATGTGCCCAAAACTGAACAAGTATAGTACAGAAAAATAGTCTGAGGAAATCCCAGGAATGAAAGTAGTTAAATTATTAAAAATAGTTTTATTCAGCCAGAAAACTGGCACAAATCACATCATTTTAGAACAAGAAGTTTGGAGTCTTTGTTGCCTGCAGTTAGGCGATCAGTATTCCCCACCAGCATAAGCCTGTTCCCTCTAAATTAAGGGATGCAATTTTGTGTTGCCCTGAACTCTGTATCCTATTTATCTTTTCATGCAAGCTGAAGAAATGTAAGGAAGGTAGCTTAGGCTCAACCTGAACCTTGGGTTTGTACTCATGGCGTCTTAGTCTCCTGTTGGCTTCAAACAAAGCCACCAAATAACATGCCATCCTTAAGTGCTAATAGGGCAGTGTGGCATCTGTGCAGCTCCATTTCCCTGTAGGTTCAGCGTGCCTTACAGCATCCTGCAGCTGCCATCCTCCTGCAGAATATACCTATTTCAGAAAGCTGAACTGAGTCTTGAGGTTGACAACAAAAGAAATCCCAGTCCTCTACCTTGATAAAGTAAAATAAAAAAAAAAAATCCTGCTTTTCCCTCTTGCTTCTTTCACTGCAACTGCTGTTTGTTGGGAAGGAGTCTGGCCTGCGGTGTTGCCTGTCTCTGTGATGCTGAGCTTTCTGGAAGGGGTGTCTGGTCGTATCTGCCCATTGTGTGGTGAGAACGCCTTGTTCAGCAAGGAGAAGCAGCACCGGGAATCTTGCCGAATGAGTCAGTTTTTCAGACATTTGGGATTGCAGCCTTTGCTCTCTGAAATGGTAATCACATTGAGTGCTCTTTTATGGTAAGTAACAGCAGAGGTAGAAAAAGAAGCAGGACAGATAGAAAAAGAGAGCAGAAAGGGAGGGGATAGCTCCCTAAGCCTCTGAGATCGTGAACACAAGGCTCAGATCTTTATGCCTTCACTAACTGCATGGATCTTCACAGGTGATCTTCCATAGATGAAAGCTTACCAACATATTGTGCAAGATTATATCAGTCCCTGGCAAATGCCTTGCAAAGATGAGTAAGGCGACTTGAATTCAGTTTGTAATCTTATATAGTCTTGTGCTTCTTGTGTAGCACAGGATGCTGCAAGGACAGGAATACAGCAGGAGCTTGTGATGGTTTGCAGTAATAGTATATACCACTGCAGAATTGAATACTTTGAAATCACATCTTAATACCTTCCTATTTTAATACAGGCTTGGAGGTTTGCTGTTGATTTTTAGTTTTTATTCTGATTATTTTGCAAAGCCTTTACATGTCCCCTCTTAATTAAGCTGTGCTTGGAAGTGATGCACAGGTCTTAGTAGCCCAGCTTGCCTCTGCCCTGACCTGCTCATTGGCTCAGTGGGACACTTACTGGTAACACTGCTGTTTGTAGAAGAGTTGTCTATCGAAATACGAAATAATGCTTGCCCCTTGGCCCTTCTTTTTGAGTTGGGGCTTCACCCAAATTGACCATTTTAGTCAGTATAAGTCATTATCTTTTTATGTGAAAGCTTTAATGATTTTTTTCCCTGAAATTTAGATCAATGGATTCTCCTTGAGCACCACTTAACCTGACTGAAGTAGTTGAGCTTAGTGCGTTGGGTAGAACTGGTGTTTGTCTTTTTCCCTGAACACTGATGTATTTTAATTGGTGTTTTCTGTAAAAGAATTTTAAGGCTTTTCATGCTTTCAGAATCTAGGGTTTGGAAACTGCCTGGCTGCTCTATCTGGCTTCTGTAAATGTAGCTGCAGGCGGTATTTGTGCTGGTGTTCTGAGTGTTGCTATTTTCTAGGCAGGCGGTACCAAGGTTAGTGTGGTTTAAAATCCTCACTAATGGACTTCTCTTCCAGGCCCCCAAGCACTTTTATAATTCTAGAGTGAACATAAATGTGAACAATTTTCTTCCATAGTCCTGTGCATGTGGACTGTTGTGTTAGAAATCAATAGTATTATAAATTGGTACTTCTAAGTTCAGGAGCACATGTGGATTTAAAAGATGTTGATGCCAGATTTGCATTAATGTACAAATACAAATTTGCAAATGTACCATATGGAAGTACCTTTAATAGGGGAGGGGAAATGTTTTACTATAACTTTTCTGCCTTTTTTTCTTTAAAGATGGGTTATTCATTTTGTGCCATGTGTGCAGGGGGGTTGGACTTGATGATCCCTAAAGGTCCCTTCCAACCTCAAGGTTTCTATGATTATGTGATTTTCAAGATGAAATTATGGCTTATTAATAGAGATCTTTATAGCTGTGGAAGAGTAAGATGTCATACAAAAGCTTCTTGCACATCAGGTAACTTGCACACAACCGTTTTATCATGTTTGGTGCCTGCTGCTAATAAATAAAACTGATTGAAGTAATGAGCAAAAAATGAACCTAGGAGAGGAGGTGGCAGCAAAAGGCCATGAGCAGTGAGTGTAGGAGAAGCTGAACCTCAGCTGCTGCTTGGGGTGAGTGGGGCATTGAGGCCTCTCTAGTGATGCTCCTGCCCAGTGTTGTGCAGCCTCCTAACTGTGGGGCTGTGCATTTAATATTGTTGCAGAAAAAACTAGATTGTTGTTGTAGAAAAACATAGATGAACATGTACAGAGAAGTGAGGCATATTTGGAAGTATGTTTTTAACTTGTGTGGGCGTCACTGACTCAGAATTTGTTTCAGTTTTCTAGGGTTATGTGACTGAGTTCAGGTTTTGTGTTTGTTTTTCCTGATTTAGACATTTGCTTTTTCCTTATTTATTCCAGTGATACTGCTGCCAACTTGTTCAAGTCAGTTTCTAAATCAAAGAAACTTTGATTTGCTTATATGAGAATTGGAGAAAGTAATGCTCAGTCCCTGAAGGTTAATTTTAACCCAAGGATAGTTTTTTGATATGTGTATGCATTTGTTCTTTGCACAGAATAGAGAACTAATGAATCTTTTTGAAATAAAATTTCCTATAAAAGTCAAGGAGAGAGAAGAAAAAAACTCGCAACCAAACATTCAGATCTTGTTCAGCTGAAATATTCAAGATAAAAGGAAGGATGAACAGAAGAGCTAATTTTTAAGTCAGCGGAAGACAGGTGAGAAAAGCTAGTGGGAAATGTTTTCAGGAAACTTTCTTATCCAGACTCTAAGGTGGTAGGAAGAAGCCCTTGTGCTGGGCAGGGTCTCCTGATGACAGAGGGCAGCTTAACGTGTCCTTTTAGCCTCCCTAGTTCTGCAGCACCTCTGTCCCTCTGCTTTCTTGCAGAACTGCAGTTTCTAAAGACAATGACACCTATGACCTTAGCAGGCTAATTTTTCCATAGTTTGTATTTTACTAAACTGATGATTAAAGCTCCTCCCTGAATCTGTCCACTGGGACATCTTAAAAATATCCATTTAGATCCCTGGACAGAGCGTTCTATATACAAATATACTTTATGCAAATACTAAAATAGATCTATTATTTAGATTAATGTGAAAATAATGATGTGCACTTCAGCTAAATAGTTTTCTTCTAGCTATGTCTTGACAAATTACCATAGAAATAACCATTAATTATCTGATCTATAAAGGAGGAAATCGTTTGATCTTTTTCCAATTATAACTAAGTAATTAAAATACAAATTACCAATTATGTACGTGTACACTAATCTGTATATAATCCAACGGTATCAAAGATCATAAGCCTCTTTGAATTTGGTACAATATAAATTAGTTAAATATGCGCAAGTGGTAAATAATTTGACCTCACAAGCACAGTGATAAATGTGGGGTGTAGATTTGTTCTTTTTTCTTCCCCCCACCAGGAAAGTAGAGGGAATGGGAGATGATGAAAGTGTTTTTTTCTGCTGTTTATAATACTTAACTAGAGTTGTGGTTTCAGTACAAAATTAAACTTAACTATGGAAACAATATGCTTTAATAATGTATGTTTTATTAGATATCTTTTATGTAAGAGCATTTGTTTCTCTAAACATAATGTCATTCCAGATCAGAGCAGTTACACTCGCACAGGCGATATGATCAGTCCCATAAAGCATGGATGCATGAATGGATCATAGGTTAGAAAAGAATGGGATATTTTTAAATAAAAGAATGCAATAGAACTTGGAATCTTACTTCAGCTTCTTTAGGAATAGGTAGTTCATGCTGGCAGTGGCTTCAACATGCAACTGGAAATTTCAGTTGAATTCCAATTTTTCTGTTTATCCGGCATCCAGTTGTCTCTGAAAATAACCTTATTTATGCACAAAGATTATTGGCAGGTGTTGCTAGCCTAGTTACTAGTTCTGAAGAGTTTTGCTCGTGTTCTTAGTTTTGATGGTTGAAATAAAATCTAGGAATTGTTTTGGCTGTTCCCACCCAATACTGCCACATTCCTTAGCTAAGGAAGAAAACTGGGAAGAAACTGAATCAGTGTGGCTTACATGATACCAGATTGCAAGTGCATTCTGCTTTCATGCTTTCAAATTTTCTATTTTACATTTAGAAATATTTCTAAGCCACACTTTAACCCACACTACAGGAAGTGTTTAAAATTGAGCTTTATTACCTGCTGGAAAAAAAAATCAAAGCTATTTAATTTTCAATAAAGGGAGTGTTTTAGGTTGAATAGAGTATTTTTTTTGTCCAGAAATTAAATCTACTGTTCTTGGCTGATTTAGTCAACCCTTTATCTAGAAGTTCAGTCTAAATCTACTGCTGCTAGTTAAAAAGGAATGATAGCAGTGTTGGGAACTTGCCTTTGGAGTTGATATGAAGACAAAAAATATGCAGAAAACATGAAATCTTTTTCTACCACTCCCTCACCATTTTTATCTGGAAGGTGCTTTACTGAGACAGGAAGGCACTGCGTAATTTCCGTCTTGACAGCACATTTCCTGCTATGATCCAGCAAAATTGTTGAAATCCTTGCTGCATATGTATACATCTAAAGCATGATGAAATCATAGTGTAATCTATAGTTGTAGTGGCTTGTCTTTCAAATATCATGGCGTAAAAATCGGTTCTTGATATATGTGTTTTTATTTTCCTGCCCCAAGGTTATAGGATCCTAGAGTCAAATGTCTGAGTAGAATCAAAGTATTCCTACTGGAATACGTTGTAGCATTAGAACTCTCTGACAATTTATTGTTTGCAATGATCATTCTCTAACAATCTGGAAATAATAGAGGAAGCTAGAATACAGCTAACCTTTTGGCATGTAATAGGCTTTAAATCCTAAGCTCAGAACTAGAAGCTGCATCTTCTGCAGATGATTCAAGTGTTCAAAAGTACTTTCATGTTTTTTTCTTCATTTTTAGTGCTAAGAAAAATCCAAGTAATTTTTTAATGATCTGTTTTCAAAGCTTTGTTTTGGCGCTCCAATTTTTCTTTAATGCTTGCTCACTTTCATTTTCCAAAATCGTGAAGTATAAACATGAGAACCTATCACTTTTCATGTGTGTGGAAATAATGGAGAGGTTATTTAACTGCCTTTCAAGTGGTAAAAATATAAATTTGGGAAGAAAAGCTTCACAAAATCAGCCTTTTTTTTTTGTTGTTGAGATGAATATGAGATTTCTTCAAGGAAATGTCAGTATTTTAGATGCTTTTTTCTTTTATATCTAAACAAATGATACCCTTTCAAGCTCGTTTTTAGAGACATGAAATTAAGTGCAGTGAAAAATCTGGTTCCTTTTAATGTTAGCATGAGTTGAGCACTGTATTGCTATTGCTGTAATATAATGAGATGATTACTACCTATGAAAAGGCCTTATTAAATTGAAAATCACTTAGTAAAGCCGTCTCACTTTGGTAATTAGAGACATCACTTGCAAGAATTAGTCTATAATCAATTAATCTTTTCAACTAGTAAATTGAGATGCACAGAAGTTGTGAAATGGAAGCGCTAATCAAAGCACTGAGGTGCAGTCCTCCCAAAATAGCCCTGCCTTGAGATATATATATATTTTTTTATGTGTGTATATATATATATAATTTTTTTTAACATCTTCCTCCACTGCTAGTGATGCCTGTGGGATGTGGCAGACTGGCCAGTCTCCTACTGCTGATGAGAAAAGTGATTCCTCTGACACTGAATTTTCTTTGGGATTGACCTTTCTTCCCTGCCGATGTCTGTCCCAGTGAGCACATGCTGGTTACTGTGCTCAGGAGCAGGAGCTCGCTTGTCCCTAGTATGTATTTGAGGAGGACCAAGGACTGGGTTTGGAAATCACAGGTTTGGGAGAAAAAATAATCAACAGAATTGAAAAGAAATTAATGGTTGCGAGCAATCACTGCCTTTTAGGAATATTGTATTTTCTTCTGCGTGCTTTTTGCCTGGGAGTAAATAAGTGTCTCAAATGTACAATTTACAAGTACTTCAATTGTATTATCTGTGGTTTACATGATACTGGGGTATTTTTTCCTTTTTTTGTAGATGATGATCAGCATTAGGTGAAGGAGAACTGTCTTTGTTTATATTATCAATGCATGTTCCTACTTCTGGGTGTCTGTGATGAACCTGGAATTGAAACCCTAAGGAAAACAGAGTGCAGGACCCCTATGTTCAAGTAGAAGTGCAGACTCTAGTGAGCATTTGGATTAATGATGCTGCTTCCTCCCAATTCTGCTCAAATACTGCAGACAGGTCAAACTCTTGTCTGTTACCCCAGCTCTTGTTGGCAATATTAGTTCTCTTTTAGCAGATTCAGTGCTTAGATAACCATGTTAAATTAGTAAATCTCTTGGCTATATCTGTAATAATGAATGGTTCTGAAGCAAGCAAACTTCATAAATCACGATTCAAGCAGCAGCAGGTGTGAACAGTGTGCTTACCATGGAATTTGAGGAAGGGATCTGTATTTTTTGAAGAGAACACAATATTTCCTTCAAGGCAGATAGATAACTATTTGAAGGAAATTGTTAGGGCTGTTTCCCTAGAAAAAGGTGCTGTTTTCCAATGAAGGAAAGCTACAGGCCCTTTCCACCCCTCATCTTCTTCCACCCCCTTTTTTTTTTGTTTAAATGAGAGTTATCCAAAAGCTTATCCAAAAAGCATGTCTTTTGTAGTAGAATAGTAGGTAAAAATATCACAATTCCTGGGATGGAAATAGAGCTGAAAATGCAAACGATGTTTCTTTCAGCTTTATAATTACAAAATTGTTGTTCACTGCTTATTGAAATTGGAATCTCTCTTGTTGGCTTGCTTGGATATTGAAAACATTTTCCATGAGGATGTGATACTCGCTTTAGAGTGAAAACAACTTGGCTGGATGGAAGTAAGTGCAGAGATGTGCAGAAATAGAGGATGCTGGAGTTGGTATGAAATAACATGGCTAAAAATGTGTTCTCCACCAGTGCTGTAATATAGTACATAAATAACTGTCTGTCCTCCCACAATCATGGTTTTCATGGAAGGTGCTAATTCATTTTCAGGCTAATTAACCCAGCAATATTTCTGTGGCCCTGAAATTGAGTATGTTGAATCTGTTGCAGTTTCAGAGGTGCTGAATCCTGTATCTGAGACGTTTCACTGCTGTGATATGTAAAGTTAATAGCTTCATATTCAAATACTATTTAAGTCTTTATTCATGATTTAGCAAGTAGAAGTGCTGCCTAATTCATTGAATTTCCGGTACTTTTTAATTCATGCTTTTGATATTGCTGCTTAATCTGAGAATTACAACTTAATCTGAGAAGTGGAAAGAAACTCCAGAGAGGGATTAGTTACTAGGAATATTTTTTTCTTTCCTGTCGGATAGCTCCTCACTGACACCATCCATATTCCTTCAGTGTGGTTATTAGGGATTCTGATTAAATGAAAACAAATGAGGATATTTGAGACTTCACGGTGAAGCTTTATATAGAGGAGAAGCTTTTCAGCTGCCTCTGCCCTGCCAAGGCAAGGTTTTAGCCTTTCCTAGGTGACTTATGATCCATATTTATTGAAAACAAAGCCTGTGCAGGGTTGTTCACTGTAGCTGGCCCCAGCAGCTGCTCTGCGGTGTTTGAGTCAGTATCTCCACGATATTTGAGTCACCGCTTTGCCATACTGCCTTGTGTGACACTTGAGTCACACATTTTGAGTCACAATTCTTTGGTTTTAAAATACAGCTTTTCTTATCATTCTTGGAGAGCTGAAATTGTGTGTATTCTGCCTCTGGCCAGTTTAGAGCCCTTTAGCTTGGTAGTATTGCGTATGGATGATGCTGTGCCTCAAAAGCACCGACCACGTGAGCAAACTGCAGCACCGATGCTATGGGGCATGGACACACACCTCGCTCCTCGGAGCAGCCTCCTGTTGAGAGGAATATCTAGATTGTGTTCATAAAAAGACAAAACCAAAACAAAATCCACTTCAGAGTAAGATTTGTTGTCTTTTTTTCATTGCTAACTGTGCTCGAGAGTTGGCTTTGTGTATCTGTTGCCAAATCTGTTTTTATTGATTGTGTGACAGACTGTGTAAACAAAATTGCTGTTTGCTGTTTCTTCCGATCTGGTTGCTTGCTTTGCTGGATTTTTAATGCAGCTGTTCTGTATTGTGTATTTTATATTTTCTTTTAATTGTATTTTGTTTATTTATATGGCTAGGTTAATTAGAGAGATAAAGGAAAGAAAGACTCAGCCAGAATCTTGATGTTCAAGAAATTTCCATAGCTTGCAGAAAAACTTAGAATTTACTGGCTCTGCTTTTGAGGTTTCTTGCACTTTTGAATACTAATTCTAATCAGAAGAAAATATGTATGTATATCTACACATATGCACACTGTACACATACAGTTATGTATAGTTATATGTATTGATACAGATTTCTAGGCATGCATGTATGGAGAGAGTACAGAAGACGTCAAGCTTATTCCTTGCCTTGTCCTCTGTTCGGGTTAAGTAGTCGCTACAGCCCTGTGGTCTCTTTCCCCCTTTTGGCAGAGTCTGTATTGGAGATTTTTATGGAGGATTTAAAGTCAAAACTGTCACCATACCGGTACCACCACCATTTTGTAGCACAACAGGCTTGGTGAGAAGCTTCCTCTGAATTTGTCTTGCTCAGAGCTGCTTGTGCTTCTGATAAATGGGCCACAAAGGCATTTTTGTGACATTTCCTTTCTCACTCTTCCATTGCTAAAATGGGCCACCGTTTTTGCCAGAAGGATGCTAATTTGAGGAGAAAGACGACTCAGAAGAGGAAAACAGGGCACCCCATTGGGATCTGTGACTCTTTGCAGGTTCCTGCATGTCACTGCAGCTTTCCTCTACTATGAGTTTTTCAGTAGGTGCCTGCAGAGCTTTCAGCATGGCTTATTTCTGTGTCAGACTACTCACCTGATACTAATCAGCTCAGAAAGGCTGCTCCTTGGAACCTGGGATTCCTGGTAGAATATGATCCGCTTCAACTTGTGACGCAGGCAGGTAAACACAGGGAAATAAAGCGAGGTTTTCAACAAAGAAATTGAGGGAAAGCTGCTTAATTTTTCTGGAGAAAATCACTGTAAAGTATTACCAAACCGACTGCATGTGGAATAATACTTCAGGGCTACTGTGTAGTTAGCATGCAAAAAATAATACTGGTTTTGATTAAAAGAATGAAACGGTCTTAGAGATGTGTGGATGATGTCACTTTTATTTTGCCTGCCTTGACACACTGAATTTTGTCACATCCTACGTGCTCCTGCTGGAAGAGCTGAGTTTTTCTGTTAGCCTGTGTTTGGTTAAAGAAGGACAGCCACTTTTCTATATTAAAATATTTAATATTTGTAGTGTTTAAAATGCATTCTTCCCTAGGAAAGGAAAAAGGATACTCCTCCAGCATATTAACAGACTAGATGATTTCCAGGGGACTGAACTTGTTTGAGTGGAATATATAATTTCAGTAGTTCAACCTACATAACAGCTTGTGTGTCAAGAGTAGTTTAAATATAAAAGTAAACCTAAAAGAGTCTTGCAATTTATCTTAGTTTTGCTTGAGGCTCTTTTTGCTAGGAAAACATTGATTTTAATAAATACTTTTTCAGTGGAATTGTATAAGGACAATTTTTCAGCATGAGAAAACCAAAATTAAGTGAGGCCCATCTCACCCAAGCAATTTCTGACCCTTTTGATGAGCAGGAAGGACTTTTAGAGCAGATGGAAAAAGTGTCCTGCAAACATCGAAGCCTTTGATAGTTAACTCAGTGTGTGAGCTTATTTGGATGTCTTTAAGTCCATGTTCCTGGCAATCTTCTTTTAAAATAAATAAGCATCTGTACTATATATGATGTTTTCATATCTGTGTGGAGCATGGTTAGCTGAACTGGAGTAAATGGAGGAAGAAGTGATGACCTTGCACTTGTTGGAGTTTCCTTGTAACCCCCCCAGAGTCAGTTCACATGAGGTGCTTGTCACATATACAGTGTTTTGGTGCCCATGAAAGCAGTAGAAAGCAATGTCTGGTGCTTAGTGAGAGACTTTCACTCACACTTTCATACCTTTATTTTTGTATGTGTCTATATATATAGCTCAGTAATATCATGTTATCTATATCTTTAATCTTGAGGGTTTAGTACTGTAATTCTCTTTGAGTCCTTGTTACAGTGAGCTTTCTTTTAAAATAGTAATAATATGAGTAATGGCTGTTTAATCACCTCCTCCTCTTGGCAGCTGCTTCAACAGAAGCCTTCGCAGCGTAATGTGTTCACGTAGGATCCTGTCACTCGCTGTACGGGCGGAGAGGAACCGATATGTCATGTTGCACCAACAGCACCAACTGGCGTGCAGCTGTCTCTGCTTCATTGCTTATTTGTAGGGCTCAAAAGCTGCAGAGAAAAATGGTTTTAAGACACCTAAGCGTAAGTATAGCCAAAGTAAGCTTGTAGTATTTGTTAAGAGGACAATAGAGACACTTTGGCCAAGAGAAGAAATGGTCTATGACAGTGACAGTCTTGAGGGGCTTGGGAAAAAGCCCCTCAAGACTAGCTTTAGTTAGGACTCAACACTAACTTTAGTTCAACTTCTTAGATTTGTGGGATTTTTTGTTTATTATTTTTGGGGGAGAGAGTAAGTTGGTTTCTATCTTCCCTTTTTCTTCATCACTGACAGGAGGTGGCTTTTTTATTAATATGCCATTGCCTGTGGGCAATCAGTGCACATGCTAAATTCTATAAAAGTAATTCAAGGGCTCACCCACGCATGCAGTAATTATGATTGTGAGCATCTGAGGAAAATGAGTGTATAATGTCTTAATTAAATCAGGGTAATACAATTTTAGTTACAGCTTAGATTATTTTTGAATGTTTAGAATGTTAAAATTTACTTTGTAGCATAGTTGTTTTGATTAGTGCAATCTTATGCATCTTTGGAGCAACAAAATTCACAAAAATCTGAAAATCCAGTGAATTTCATAGCTTAATTAAAAATTTGATTTTTTTGAGAGTCACTTAATTACTTGCTCAAGGAAAAAAATGTCTGCCCATGCAAGTAAAGAAAATAGTTTCTGTAGTACACTAACTTGTTTTCATTTTTCTCATTAAGTTCTGTGTTACACTGAAGTTGTATTATTGGACTCTCTAGTTTATTTTTCTGTAGTAAATTGTGGTTCTTGTCCCTGTTGATTTTATTTTGGACCTGATCTGTGTTCTTACTCTTAATGACTTTTGGCTGTTTCACTGCACAGAGTGCAGTTTTCCTGGTTCTGCTTAGAAGTGTTGGAAGGTTTTTTGTGTATTGTAATACAGGGTTTAATAAAACCAGCCAATCTAGCTAGCAATTGTAGATAGCCAAAGACTATGTCTATGCTGCAGCTTGAAGTTACAGTCTTGTGAATACTGAAGTCAACTAGCATGGAAGGAGCTAGCTTGAGTATCGGCAACATCAAATTTAAAGCAGAACCGGTGTCTCTGGCTATTTTCTAGGGCAAAAGAATATCCAGTGAATCCTTTTACTGTGTGTCTAAGCTGATTTCCAAGCTACCAAAGTAAAATAGATGGTGGGTACCATCAAGCTTAGAAGTCAGCTCTGTCTTTTTTGCATCACTCTGCAACTGCAGTCCTGTCTGATGGGCTGGGATCCTGCCTGCTGTGACCTGTCCTGCCAGAACAGTATCAGGCTCCTACAATAAGGCAAAACTTAGTATTCTTGATAGTCTGGATGGCTTTTTAGTGCTGATGTATTTTCCTTACAATGTGCCATAGTTCGATTTGGAGAAAAAGCTTGGTGAACAAATCTGCTGCCCTTTGGGTGCTCCAAATGTGGCAGCATCTAACTAGAAGTAGTCACTGAAGGAGAAACTGCTTCCCTGCAGAAGTGCTGAGAATAACAGATATGCATGAGTGACTGCAGTGCGTCCTAGGTGTCATGCTATATGGTTAATTCATTTTGAAGCCCCATTTGTAGGGATCACCTTCATTTTTGCATGTTTGCACAGCAGTTTTCATCAGTTTTGTCCTCTCCGTTTGGTGAGTCTGTGCTTTGTTTCTTCTGTTTAGTATTTCTGACACTTCAAAAACAAACTTGATATTAACCATAACTAGCTTTCAGTAAATTGAATCTGGCATGAATATGTGCTTAAACTTAAGTCTGTGCATACACAGTGTGCTGAATTGAAGCTGATAGTTGTAACCACCCCATCTATATTTGAATTCCAGATTGGAGAGAGCATCTTCATCAGCGTTGCTCCTGTGTCACAACCTGGGCTGTGTTTCCTCTGCCCTTAAATGGGAATCTTAAAATCTTAAGTTTGTTACAATGCATCAATACATTCTTTTATTATACTACAAGAGTGGTAGTTTTTTTGAGTGCAGTCACATTTAGTTTTCTTAGGAGTGGATTTCGGAAGAAATGGAAAATCGTTCCTTAAGCCCTACTGTTCCGATGGTTTTGGCAGAGATAATTACTACAGTTTTCTGTCATAGGTGAACACGGTATCTGTAGAAAACTGAATTTAAAAATCTCCCCTGCTTTGGAAAATGCAGATGAAATGGAGATCCACAGTTAGGTTGAAAAAATGAAGAGAAAAATATTGTATTTATAAATTAAAACTTTAAATATGCATGTGCACACATATTGCTCCCTAGGAAACAGGAAGTCTGGTGTTAACGCTAGTACTGCAGTACCAGACAATTTTGCTCCTACAAGACTCTCTAAGTCTACCAACCTATTCTGTTGCTTCAGCTTTTGACAGCAATCACTTCAAGATTGTGTCTGTACTCGGGACTGATTCCTGCCCTTGAGCAGGGCACGGTGCCCTCCTGACGATGGGTCTCTGTTGCCCAGCTGGCAGCCTGCTTTGACGTGCCATTCACCTTGTGTTAAGGTGATCGGTGCTCACTTGAGTTTGGCATCTTTAATCAAGGCCAGATCCTTAAGGTAAAAAGCTTGTTCTTTGTTTAATGCTTTTCCATGTTTTGTGCACTTTTGAAAGCAGAATAATTCATCAATGGACTGAATTCATTCCTATTGCAATTTGATACAAGATGCATTTCCCCTCAGTTTCAGTTCATACATCAAACTGCTCTAATTTAAAGGAACAGAAGTATTTTCCTAGCAATTCCCTTATTGGGAAAGAAATAAAGTTTCTAATAATGGACTTTCTAGAAATGCTGCTGAAGTAATGAGCACAAAACCAGTGCAAAGTTAGCAATAGTCATTTTCTAATTGCCAAAGGGAATCCTTTGGTAAGGGGAATTTACAGCCATTGATTTACAGTCAGGTCTTCAGCACTTTTCACATGGTAGCTGTTAGAAAAGTTGGCTCTGAAATGATTGTAGAAAGAGTAAGTAGAGCTACTCAAACTTGAGTTTCAAGCTCTTGGGCATCTTAGCTTGTGAGTGGTAATTTTGCTACACAAAAGCAATTGTGTAACAGTCTGGAGCTAGTAGATGCAGCTGGACTTTGGCTTGAATTTCAGGTTTTGGTAAGTCTATAGTGTCTCCTGGTTAATCACATCAGCTTTCAAAACAGGTTAACAGACGACATAAGACCAGAGAATGGTCTGGCCTGGGTAAAAACAATGAGGGGGAGTCATGCCAGTGTGTGGCATGTACCTGGTGTGCCTGCCTGTATGTTGGATGTCTTGATACCAAGCCTTTCAACAAGATCTAAGCTGGTGTCATTTAGACTGCTGATAACATAAAGCTGTACAAGGACCCTAATTTTGGAAGGAACATGCGGAGCCCTACTGAAGTATCTAATTAAGGAAATTTCTGCCAATCCCACAAACTCTTATATCCTATATTCAAAAATGTATAATCCTCTCAAATTCTAGTGTGTGTGTCGAGGGGTACTTGCAGTGATTTACCAGAGCTCTAGGTGTATGAGAAGCATTAATCAGGAAAAGTATAAGATACTGCTGAATTAAGGTGAACTAAATGACTGAAAAGAATTCAATGAGGGTTGTGGTATTGAAGCTAAATTCAACTCCAATATCTACATAGCCTATACAGCACTTCATTGTCCTCATTGTTTCAATGAGCAATGATTTATAGACTTGCCATTTTATGATATGTAAGGAATTGCTTAAAAATAACCTTGCAAGGATATTTCTAATATGGGGGGGGGGGGGAAGGCAAAAATCCAAAGTTCTGCTATACTATAGAAATAATTTAGAAGAACTTTAATGGTACTGTCAAATGTCTATGCTGTAAACAGGATTTAGACAGATGTAGTTGGCCTAAGGTGTTTTTTTGTTTCACTTTTTTGTAATAATAAAGCCTCTCTGAGACCATTCTCCGTTTAAATAATGTTTTTTTTTAGCTTTCCTTCATATATATACCCTCAAGTAATGCATTTTGTGCACTTAATATACACTGGGAACATTTTTGTGTATTTTTTTAAAGTAATAGAAGTAATACTCCATGTGTTTGTATCCATGTTCCCACTGGCATTTATGGAACTTGGTACTAGGAAAATGCCTGGGAAAATTGTGACCTGTGAATCTGGAGTCATAGAATGGTTGCGGGTGGGAAAGATTTGGGGAGATCATCTAGGCTGCTGCTCAGCCTCACGTATGTTGACCAGGATTGAGTCCAGGTGGCTTCTGAATAGCTCCAAGGGTGGAGACACTGCAACCTCTCTGCAAAACCGGTCACAGTGCCCAGTTGCCCTCGCAGGAGAGAAGTTTCGCTTATGTTCAGATGGAACTGCCAGTGTTTCAGTTTCGTCCTGTTGCTGGGCACCATTGAGAAGAGTCTATAAAAGCTCTAAAAGACATGCTTTGCTTTTATTCCTCTTATTTTTGCATTCTGTTTTTAAATTAATGGTTTTATTACTTTTCATTTAAATAGACCTATTTCTTTTAGACTAATATTACTAATATTTTGTCCCTTCTCATTAATTAAACTGTAATTTATGATCAAAATTTGTTCAGGCTTAAGTCCACTTCCATTATTCTTAAGGGCTTTGTAATACAGATACCCAGAATTGTAAGGTTGGGTCCAAGTCGCCCAATTTTTCTGTCAACACAGTAAAGACGTGATGGGGCCTGAAAAGGGAATCAAATGAGTACAACCGGAGTTCCCTCTGCCTATGGAAAGATATAGATCAGTGGGCCTTATAGGGTTGTTCTGCATCCAGCTTAGGTGCATTATGGAGGAATTTTGGCCCCATGCTTACTAGAGTCAGGTCGCTTGGCTGTGCTCATCCTTGACCATTTTTCTGTGCCAGGGCTTGCAGCTTTGGAGCTAAGTCAGTGAAGCGACGGCAATGCGTGATTCCGGCTGATCCACAGGAATACTGGGATCAGTCACACCTAGGTTACAATCTAACAAACACTGAATTGTATATACAGCTCTTCACTTATTTTCATCTTTGCATATGGGTGTTGTATATTATCTAGTTTAGAACTGTCAAAGCAATGGTAACTTTTGATGTAGGTAAAAAATATCACGATTGTCTAAAGCACTTGTGGCCTCAGAGGTTTGAGTCTGAGGTCTTCTAGCCAGGGCATCCCCTCCATGTCACTCTGATGGTCTGTAAGTGGCAACTGAAAGCAGAGCACTGTCAGTGCAGTCGCTGTGTCAGCCACCAAACCACAGGGCACAGATAGAGAGTAAATCTTTTCCATCAATACCCGTGTTTGAGTAGCTGTTAATTAAATCAGATTTTACTTTGCTTACCTAGCCTGCCTCTGAGATCAGCCAGTCTGTTTCCCTTCTATTTGCTTCTTCATGCTTAGGAAATGTTACTGTAGTTGTATTTAACTGTCTCATGCCTTGCAGATAGTGAAGAATGCTCATTCTGAAGGATTTCCAGCATTCTTTTAGGCTTGAAATAATGAATTAGGAGAAACAAATAACTTTAAGAAGGAAAAATCTAAAGTAACTTAGGAAGTGTATACAACTTGTGGATAGGTGCAGGGGTCTACTTAGTGCAGGTGGGATGTTTTCAACTGTTATTATTTCAGGGGACTGCCTTTACACAACAGCTTTGTTGTACTTGTCCCTGACCATTCTTTTATGCCAGGTTACATCCCACAGGCCTCCTGAAAGGGATGTTGGAAGCAGGAGACTTGTTCTCCACCTCAGACATGGCAAATTTCCATCTCGGAGGCCAAATCTGACTTGTCTGAAATCAAAGGCCAACTACTTAAATGGAGTTAGTATTTGGCTCATGGTATTTTAGATGAAAGCATTTCGCTTAATATAGGAATAGTCTTTACTTCTCTGTTTACTTCACTTCATGAGAAGACTGTATGTAACAAAAAATTTGGTATCCCTTAAGCTTACTTTGGCATTAATTCTGTTTCCAAATAATCCTAGTTCTGCTTTTATTAAGTCACTCAACTACTTAGATAATAATTTAATTTTTTTGAATAGTGAATCACAGTATTCACTATTCAAAATGGAAAAAAGTAGAAAGCCATTCATCTCAGAAGAAAAACTCAGATTTACTACACCATTTCTCCTCAATAGCTACCTATGCTTAGCTCAAATTACCTTCTGTGTAAAAGATTTGTCTTTTACAAAGACAAGGTGAAATGAAACCTATCTGTTTGCTTTAATATAAGTTACTTTGTGATAGAAAGCTCCCAAAAAGACTCCTTTTTTTTAAGATAAAATGGTATTTAAGAAGATAATGTGTGTTTTGAACAGGATCCAACAGAAAACAATTATTAAATTGTAGTGATTTTGTTAAATTATAATGCACTTTTGAACAAATATTAGTTTCTAAGTTACTGTATTGGAAAGAAGCAGTTTTGTGAGTATCTGTTATGCACTTGTAGGCTTTGTACCATAGTGAAGAAGTGTGTGTGGTGTTCTGCAAGGGGTGGTTTCTTGTCACAGCTCATAGCAAGTCCTGCTCTCAGACAGGTCATGCCACAGGGCTTCAGCATATCTGAGATTTCTGTCTGCTAGGAAGCTATCTCATTTGAAGACGCCCAAAGATATCCTTTAATTTTCTATTATAGTTTCCTTTTTTACAAGAAATAAACCCTTTGTGCTTTTTTCCTGTTGTTTCCATTTAGCCCCTAACGTTCTTTTCTGTGTTCTTAATTCAGTAAGGCCACGTTCAAAGTTTAGATCCTTAACATGACAAATGTTGGAGTGACCTTTTTCTAGCGATAGGGTAAGGTAATCACAAAGGATAAATTAATAGGTACTGCAGGATGAAACCTCCTGGGGAAGGCATTTGACATGTGGCTACATACCATTTAAATGACTCTTTCCACTTTTTGTCTCATTGTTAGCCAGCGACTGAAATAAGATTTAAATAAGATTTAAATGTTGTGAATACACAATAGATCAATAAAGCTGGATTTTTAGAAGTGCTCAGCTCCTCCTCCTGTTTGCCCCGAGTTCAGTGCTCCAGGGTTCTGCTGAGCAGCGTTTGGTAGAGGAGCTGCAGGGAGGTGGGTTTTGGCTGTTGCCATCTTCACAGCACAAGCACACAGAGTTGATATGCAAAGCACTGCCCCATCCACGTATAAATTTTCCCTCTCAGCCAATCGTGCTCCCCAACTGATTCTTAACAAGTGTTGATTTTTTCCAGGGAGGATTTTTTTTCTTTGATGTTAGTATCTTCATTCTGAGAGGAGAACTTGATGTTTCAGGGTGCTTATGTGAGCAGCATAAATCAATATCTTTGAGGCTTAGCCAAACAAACTATAATATGGATTTTAGCTTTGACATGTTACCATCCTGAGTCTGCAGGGCAGTGATAGATGTGTCCTCTAGGGACTGTCCGTCTGTTGCATTAACGCATGTGTATCTGTAAATGCAAAAACACTTGCTTTTCTGTCTCCTACTGCAACTCTGCTGCCAGTGCATAACTGCTCAGGTTATTCAGTTAGGTTACTCGCTGCAAATGGTTTTGGGTTAAGAGTTCTTATTGTAGAAATGTTAAGAGCAAAGTGTTTCTTTAGGCCTATGTGAACCTTTCCACAGTACATTTAGCTGTGGTGAGGAATTTGCAGAAGTGAGTGGAAAGTGCAGAAGAAAAATCCTCAGCTCTTCCTACACAGACCCATCCCACTGTGGAAACTGCGAGGGCAGATGGTTGAAAAGGAAGAATAATTGCTGTGATGCATAGTCATAAGTAGTACCCTGGTATGGAGAGCCTTTGCAAAGAAAGAGTGAGGGATTTTCCACGTTAGATCAGAGGAATGGGAAGAAGCTTTAAAGTCCAAACCTTCATGAATAAACAGTGTTGGACCAAAACTGACAAAGATAGAGTAATACACCTTTTTAGAAAGCAACTGCACCTGTGTTATTACAATTACTGCATGTAGTCTGATAAGGCAATGATTGGACAGTATATATTCTGTCTCTATTAATCTCTGTATTTTGGGGAACTGGAGAATGGAGAATTGTTCATGTAGATTTTTTTTTTTCTCCTTTTCATCTAGATTGAATTCCACAAATTTGGCTTGCTTCATATAGGTTGCTGTCAGAATAATTCGTGACCTCTGGCAATTCTTCCTATTTAGATTGGGAAGTTCTAGAAACAGATGTTATTTATCTTTATTTTATTTTTTTATTTATCTTTATTTCATGCTCAGGTCCAAGTAGAGCATTAGAATTTAACAAATGAAATGGAATAATAACCAGTGTATTCTCTTTGCTGTGGCTCCTTATTGCAAAAATATATATTTTTTTTTAACGGAGGAATTGAGAAGACTGGTTCGTTTACATTCATGCAGTGCTTTCAGGATGTAAAGTAGTATGTAAGTGCCAAGTATTACCCTTACTTAGAGTCATAATTAGGAGTAATAAGAGTAATTAGGACTTATTTATCAACAGCTGTTGTTACATGATGATGAGATGACGAGACACTCGGTGTTATTTAGTGTCTGGCACATCACACTCTTCAGCCCTTCAGCAAGGGTGTGCCAGGGTTGTGACACAGTTGAACAGGGAGAAAGGGCCATGTGTTAGTCATGTGTGTGAAATGGCAATTCACGGTAGCTCTAAATAGTCCTTAGGTAGAATGATCTTTACAGCGCTGCTCGTTGTGTACGATACGGTGTATTTTATATGAAGCCAAGGAAATATCTCCAGACAGTGCTGGACCAGAAGAATCCGGTGGGAATTCATTTGGTTAGATTGGGAGAGGGATACTTGAGGTTCAGTTTTGTGAGCTTTACCTTTATATGAGGAGAAGATAGTAACATCCTGCTAATGCACTGAGTTCAAAATGAAAAATATCCTACAGTAAACTAGTAAAAAACTTATGTCCCGTTTGCTAGCTAGTACTGAGCTCATAAAGTTGTAAGCCAATTAAAGCATGCCTTGAGATCCTGCCAGAGGTCTGCAGCACTTCAGGCTGGGCCATTTAGATGAATGTACTTCGCTGCTCTTTGATTCTTGCATTAGAAATCAAATTACAAGAGTATCTTGTCAGAATGACAATACATGCCTATATCCATTTTTTTTCTTTTTTTGGTCTAATGGCTCTGTCCTTGGTCATTCAAGTCCAAGCCATGCTATGTAGAGGTTATTGGGCAGCTTTGGCGTTCTCTGTAATTCTTTTCATGGTACACGGTTCCTCGCTTTTGTATGGATGATGTATTTTTCTTTTCAAGATGACTTCTGTGATTCACCTTGGCCAGCACGCTAAGTGAGCTTCAAACACTGCACCTGATCTAACTTCTGATTCAAGGACATCTTCCATGCGCAGACTATTACAGAAAATATCTTTATACGGGAAGAGAATTATTGCTGTCTTAATATAGAACTATTCCTGAAAAAAAAAAACAACTTCGGTTCTGAATTTTGACAGGTGGATTTATAGGAAAGTCCCTTTCTAAGCAGCAGCTTTCTGCAGGATCACACTTGAAAATATGAAGTGCTTTATTTCTGTGTCTGTAGCTTTTCAATAATGTTGTACTGATGTATCTAACCTACAAGATATGTCTTAATATACTCCCATCTTTGAAGGTAGGATCCCAAAGGCAATTATTTGCACTTTGTTTCTTGCAATTTGGTGGTTCAGCAATGATTGGGCAGCATAATGTATCATCCTGCTTTTTGTCAGGAAGGCTTCGTGCCCATGTCTTGGTAACCTGCCCCAAAGAAGAACCCTTTTGTGGTAAGGAACCCACCTGCTTCCTTGCTTGGTGAGTAGCCCCAGGACATCTGCAGGTCATCACACCATGTTCTGTACCTTTCTGGCTGTTTCTAAATTTTTCTGCTGTAACTGAATTAGAAGCCTTAAAAGCTCTAATTTCCCAGCTCTAAATGAGATAGAAACCTGAAGAGCCCTAGTTGTTTTGTGGCTCTGCACCCCTAAAAACTCTTCTAATAAAAGTGATGCAGAAGCTAAGGGTGAAAGCAATTTTCAGAGAACAAATTGTGCAGCAGTAATCTAGTTTACTCTTCTCTGATGGGACAGGATCAGATAAAGTGGTTCTCTATTGGATTGAGATGTCCCTGTTCTCTCCCCTCTACTGCCCTTCCCAGCTCAAGGGGTATGACTTAATTTATTTTCTCAGTGCTTTTTATTCACTTTTCTTTTCTTGAGGAAATTTCAGAAATAATGCAGCAAAGTCTGTTCTCCATCCAGATCTTCCTACCTGGAAGGACAAAGCATTCTGAATTGAAAGCAGTTAGGGTGAGTTTTGCAAGGAGGAGTTGCTCGTACTCTATCTAAGCTTATTCTAAGGACAGCTTGGGCAATTGCCTTGCATGGTCTTTCTGGAGCTAATTGGCTCCTGTTTGATCAGTGTGGTCATCCGTGGGAACGTGGGAAAGGGAGAAATAAATTTTATCTGCCTACACAAGCCATTTGGTTGGGAGGCCATGACCTCCATTTAATAATGTTAGACTTAGAACTATTTTCTCTTTTGAAAAGCATTCTCTCCTTTTCATGCTCTTTTGTATCTCTTATTTCTTTGCTTAGAGGGGAAAAAACAATGGGGCATAAGGCAAAGGCCCCTTCCCAAAGGAAGAAAGGGGATGCCTCTTTTCCCAAAGTACTCTGGCTTCACGTATTAAACCAGGTTGTATTCTTTTGTTCCAGCTATTTTAATGCAGTAAGGAGGACTGCTCTTAATCAAATGTGTATGTATTTGCAGGAATAGGATATCTTTTCAGCTGTTCAATATTGCTGTGTGAAACTTGGAAAACTAGTGATAAGGGAAACGTATGAGGATCTGATGTGATGGGCAGGCATACTGACCTGGATGGACAACCCTATATATGTGCTTACACACATACTATTCACATAAGCAGAATTTACTGAATGTGAGTGTAGACTTATTTATCATTTCTAGATCCTTTTAAAATTATTTTACCTTTTAGTAGTTAGGACAGTAGAAAATAAAATTATTTGTATGGTAAGGGAACTTTCTCTTCATTTTAAAATAATTTCTTGGATAAAATTCTGTTTTACTTATTTAAATACCTTAGGCTAAGGTGTGAATTAAAACTAAGGCCTCAGGATTTCTTTTGTGGCAGGTTTTCATATCGTTTCCTAAGCAGAAAAGCATGGCAGGGTGTAAAATATATTAATCTGTGCCTATTGTGTTACTTGGCACAGGGCCAGCAAGGGCTGTCAGTGCAAGTAGGTGCAAATTAATGTGGCAGTTCTTGTGCTGGAGTCATACTGCGTTAATACAGGCCTTTGGAGCAGATAATACGAGTTCTGAACTGTGAGTGTAATATTTTGGGCAGCGCAGTTAGAGCAGTTCATCACGATTAGCATTGTGCCTGGGATTTGAGGCCAGCCAAGCTGCCTTGTTTATCATGCCGGATTTCTAATGAAATGCAGACAAGGCAGATGTGTAGTAGGTGAGACAGGATATAATCTCTATGTTGGTTGGGTGCATTTCTCTGAATTGGCAGGATATGCCAGTTTTCCAGTGTTTTAATCGAGATGGCAGTGCCTTGACATGGTTGATGTAGTAATATAGTCCTCTTTTTATGAAGCTTGAGGAGTTGTGTGGGGCTAAGGCAGGAAAGGAGGCCTCCCCAATGCTTCCATAGGAAGGACTGCACGTGCTGCTATCCCTGTGCCCTAGAGAAAGGAAAAAACATGGTGTTTTTGTCCCGGCTCTGCTGGAGCTGCATGGCGGGACAGGCTGACCTAGGCCTGGCTTGGTTGCACCAAAGGCAAGCAGTGAAGCAAAGCTGAATTAGGCCTCATGCCTTCATCCCGATCCCCATCATCACTGCTGCTGCTTTGGGAGCCTTGAGGAAGGCCGAACTAGGAAACTATTTTAGAAGTACTTTAAAACTTAGGAAAGTCTGGCACGCTTTTAAGTAAGACCTAATTGACTTGCAAGAATGCATGAAAAAGATCGCTTTTGAAATAGCAGTTGAGAAGCCTTCTTCGTACTGAAAAAGCTGTGATGGGGATGTAAATGCAGACATTGATTTTTTTTCCAAAATTTTGGCCTGAAATTTCCCTGTTAATTCAGCATAAAGCTGTTCTTCATAAAGGCCTTGTGGGTTTCAGTGTTGCTGTGAAATGTGACTGCTCTTGTGCTTGGTGTTCCAAATTGGGATTTATAGATATGACCTGTGTGTCCCAGTATCAAATTGACTTAGTTGTCTCTCTGGTAAATCACGTAGCATCTCTGAGCTTTCATTACAGGTTAAAATTCGTCTGTGACCGAATTGTGCCTCTGCTGCTAGACCTTTTTGGGTATGTTTCTTTGCAGGCCTCAATGTCTGGAACAGTGTGTCTGCCATGCAAGTACATTTCTCCTAGTGTTTGGATGTAGCTTTATAATCACTTTTACCTAAAAACTACGCAGATAATCTGTATGCTGAGTCAATATATTAAGACTTTTGAGCACTGGCATAATATCCCTGCAACCCAATTCATTTCAGAGGGGTTGGAAAGCCAAATTATCTTATTCTTTTTTTTTCCCCAGACTATACAAACTTTGCATAGACATTAAAAGATGATTAATGGATTTTTTATGAACTTTTGCATGATCACTGTTGGAAGGTGACTTAGATGTGTATTGACATTACCTTACGGTGTTTTTTCTAATTAAATATATACACCAAAATTAATGCTTGTCGGCATTTCTGGTAGGCAGGGAGATTTCAGTGACTAGAAGTGCTAAGCTCCAGGGTACCCATATCCATTGATGTGATTTGCTTAATGGGAAGCTCTCCATTCTTTAAAAACAATCAGCAGGAAAAGCTTTGCTTTAAAAAACTAGCCTTAAAGGATATCTAACACTTTCCAAAATTAACCAACTGTATTTTTTTTACCAGGTAAAAACAAAAGGAAAAATGAGAGCGGTGATCAATAGTAGTAATAAATGCTTTCATTTATGCTGCTGAAACTTTATTTCTTTTGAAACTTGTACAAATATACTAAAAACTTGTGGTATATGGTCTTAATTTTGACCATCAAATTCCAGGGATCTCAGCTGGATTTCTTTATGTGGTATCCATGTCCACTCTTAGAGTGTTTTTCTGTGTTGGGAGCGCAGCTGAAGTTCTGCAATATGCATTTTCTCCTGGTGATTTCGGTTTCATCCAGTACCTTGTCAGAGTGCGATTGAGCTGCTCTAAATATCCTGTTTGGGAGTTAACGTGGCAGGAGCGCTGGGCCTTTCTGCCAGAGGTTCTGGCCTCTGCCTTTCCCTGCTGTGATACCTGGCATCCAGCAACCCATGGTTGAGCCCTGCAAGCCCTGTAAGATAAATGATGCTGCCAGACAGCTTTGAGTCTCCCCTTCTCACATGCCCAGCACAAGGTGAGCACAATCCATCCCTTATATAGCTCAAACGTTTCTAAGAAACTTCTTTGGTATTCTGAAAAAGCATTTAAGTGCAGGTTGATGTGGCTGAAGAGATGCTAGTTCAGTGTATTATGTTAAAGTTTTTGAAGTGTGTATTTGTCTACAGCTGCTATTATTTTGCCCAGGATAATATAATTGCTAGTCACAAGAATACTTTTTAGTATCTGTAGGCTGTAATTTTAACATCAGCACACCTGACACTTCATGGGAGAAAAAGCACAGGCTGGTTTTGTTTTGGCTCTTTTTTTTGCTTTGCTTTGCGGAAGGTAACATACTTAAAATCATCAAAACCAGCTTGCACTTTTCATCTCTGCACGTGTTTGCACTACAGCCCGAGTGAGAGCTGGACTCCCCTGAATGTGAGATGCCTGTTAAAGCTATTGCAGTTACTCCAGACAGCTAAGCCCCAATCCTAGGACGTTACCCTAGCAGTACTTGACCTCTCATGTTCCACTGCTTCTTGTGCATATAGCATCTTATCAAGCTGCAATTCTACAGGGTCAGAGCTTGTTATTAATGACTGGAGAAGCAGTAATACTTTAATGAAGGACTCATATCAAGTGAAACTACAAAAATGTACAGATAATTTCTTTTTAATAAGAACATGTTAGTAAAATTGTTTTTCTGGTCTCAAGCTTGAAGGAAAAAAACTGTTTAAGTTGGACTTCTTACATACCTAGTTAATGTTACATACTTTGCTGTATGGACTCTTTAGCAGATGGCAGAGGCTGATACAGATCTCAGTAATGAAGTTTTTGGTGCCTTGGTGTGCTATGAAGGAGGCTTCATGACTTATCAGTCATTTGTTACATATGTATTAAATGGGAGAAATATATCACTGCTTAGGGTTTTAGTAAATGCTGTTTGCAGAGGGGTCTCTGTCCTGAGCAGGCTGGCAGTGGTGATGTGAGGATTTCCCAAGCAAAAGTGACAGCAGTGTGGAGCTCTGGCTTGGGAAGCTGGCTGCCACATGCCACAGGAGCAAGGACCAGAGTGAGGAGCTGGCCAAGTGATGCTTCTCGTTGGGCATTTCTGGACAGAGCTGAAGTTCTGCTTATGGGTCCAGTTCTTTCTCGCCAAGGCATTTTCGTAGTGTGCACTGAGTAAATCCCAATGTCTAGCCTTGTTTTAAAAGCTAAGCTGTCTCAAGAGGAAGAATTTTCTAAATATGAAAATTTGCATTCAAGCTCCACTAAATGCTGTGAATTTGGGAAGGCACATTACTAACTGACTTTCAAAGAAACAGTCTAACTTGTATTAATTGGAGGTAAAGTATGAACAATTATTGTTCATGCTACTATAAGTCTTAAAGTTACTGGTAGCATGTTAGTAAAATTATCTTTAAAATTGATTAATTGCCTTTTAGGTATATAGGCACTGGAAAATTGAAATCTCTCTTTGGATTTTATCTAAAGTTAAACCATCTGGCTAATCTGCAGTGCAGGAAAGGAAACCCAACATTTCTCCATTTCTCAAATTTTTCAAGGTCTAGAAACATGTGTTGTACTTCTTCATTCTTTTATTTAGTAATGTATCATAAGCTTTAGAAGATGTAGCTTGTATTTAAACAGGGTACAGGTGCAAATGATAGTACCCAACTCTGCCCGTTTTTACTGGTGCAGAAAGCAAAAATGAGGTTTTGTTACTCTAAGAAACTTAATTTCAAAATGCAGATTTTTCTTTTAAGTTCTGTAAGTCTGAAGCTTCTTTACTTTCATGAACACTCACCTTGCAAATCCATATTAGGTCAGATTATCAATAACTGCAAATTGATACCAGTCCACTAAACTAGCTATGGTAATTTTTCAATAGCTATTTGGAAAGTATACGCTGCTATGAGAGAGGATATAAGCACCACTGGTAACTTTTGGAATTGATAAAAAAAGAAGTTAAGGTCTGTGATGTTTCAGGGTTTTCAGTTGAACACCTTTCAGAAAAAAATCCAAGATAATGGATTCTCTGTGGAAGAAGCTCATCGGAGCTGCTGTGGATGTGTACACCTGCGGACAGGTACCAAGGGCCTTGGTGACAAGCTAGGAGGAAACAATTAGATTTGTATTAAATATTTATCTGCCTTTCATCAGACCTTTACTAAATTTAAGCTGTCTTCATGGAATTTAGATTTTTCATGTTTAGCTTTAGAAGGAACTTAAAAGGTACAATTTTAGTAACACACATGAGAACTCTATTTGAAGGAGAGTTTTTTTTCCCTCACTACTTAGCTCTTTACATGTGTAGAACAGCTCATCATAATTCTTTGCAGTAGCTGCAAGCGCTAGGGGAATTGCTTATTATGCACATGATGTTCATCTGGCTGCTGCCTCTTCTTGCTCTCTGTTCTTTCTATCTTGTCATAGTCTCACACCGTGAGTGTTTGGGGCACGGAGTTTACACAGCACCTTGCTCACTGGACTCCCTGGTACTAATTGGGGTATCCAGGAGCTGCTGTGCGTAAATGAAAAGCACTGATAGCAGCTTGTATAGATCTTCTTTCTTCATGTCGAAGCAGAAATTTGCTCAAGATACCTTTTTAATTCTAGGTAATAGTTTGCCCCTATCGTTCAGGGCGTAATCCTCTTGAGAAATGTTCAGGTAATGTGTAATTTGGAAATGTTGGGTAGCCTCCTCAGCAAGGTGGTATCAAGCCAGACTGCAGAGCCTCTGCATAAATCCAAGTTGCTTGATTAGTCTGAAATACCATTATCTTTGAACCTACTGACGAAGACAGAGGAATCTTTCCAGCCAAGTTATTTGGTAAGTAATGGTGTAGATAATGTGAGTGTACCCGTCAGCATCTGCTGCAGTGCTAAAGTGTATGTGGTTTTAGCTTTAGGAGCAGGTAGTCCTGGAAACTCTAGGTACCTCTAAGCTGTTGTTTTCTGTATTAGATTTTGGCTCATTTTCCCAAGCTTTTTTTACATAGGCTCTGTAAGGAAAAAGTAGCGTGGACTTGATTGCCTATGAAAGCCTGCATAATGGGTATACTTCTGTGCTATAACTCTGGAGCAGTTGCTGTGGCCATGCAAATGATTTAGTGGAGAAGCTGGCTGGGGTGTAAGGGATGAAGATCTTTGGGGATTGTCTCCATCAGCGCTTCTGTCCTAGCCCTTCTCATCAGCGTCTTAGGTACCAATCTCTGCTCTTAAAGCCTTTGGCCACAGTCCTGAGCAGCTCGTGGCAAGGGAGGCCTGTTGCTTTGCTCTGCCTTTTTTGATAAAGAGCAAGTGCGAGCATGATTCATGAGACACAACAGTGTAGGTTTTTGTTATCCTGTCGTTCTGGTACACGTTCATTTTCTTAACACAGCAGGGTAATGTCTCCTGGTTTGGTTTTTGTTGCTGTTGTTGAGCAAGTGTCACTTGCATTTAGTAAACTCCCCTGCTGATTCCTGTTGGGCCTGAAATAGGTAGAAAGACAGATGAAAAACTAAGTATTGCTACGAGGAAAAAAGAAAAGAAAGGCAATATGCAAGACACTGGGATAGATTAATACAGGAAGAGCCAAGTTACCCATTTCTGCTCTCTCTGTTGCCTTTGGTGAAGCAGATAGGAACTGTCTTACCAAATCCACATAATACTATAATACAAGTACAGAAGACACACTAAGATAGTGTGATATAGGTGCTCCTGTTGGTTATGGTAAATCATTCTTTAGCATTTCCCTTTACATCAGCCTAGCAGTATGTTGCATGTACTATCTTCTAAAGCAGTGCTTAAACCCATAAAATTATTCTTTTCACCTTTAACTTTTGGGTTCATGACCTTCCCCAAAATGTTGGTACACTTAAGAATATCAACCTGGAATCTTATGTAAACCAGTAGCAAGTGCCTGGAATGAGTGATGCTTTAACAACTACAAAAAGGTGCAGATTGTGGTTTTATCCTCTTGGGTTTGGTTTTTTTTTTTTTTAATTTTTTTCCAATAAGAAATAGAAGGCAAAAATACAATTTGACTATAGAGTTCTTTAGGGAAGTCACATATAACAAAAATAAATTGTGATAGAAGATCTTTTTCCTTGCTAAAAGTATCAAAACCAGAATATCCTGAAGAATTCTGAACATTAGCGTTAGACTTTGTTACATGAATTAATTTCAATTACTTTTTCTTCCCCTTAGGAATGTAAAAATTTCTTATATTTAAATGTAATTACATTGTTTACAGCTTTTCAGCCATCCATGGTTCCTCTCAGTACAAAAGACATGGCAAGAATGAGAGAATGCGCTTTTCATATTTGTATTTTTTAATTTTCTTTTTGAATTCACTGGAAACCTAAGCACACAAATGCACAACATCATACCTTTCAAAGAAGTAAGCTAATGGTTTCTGCTTTGTTTTACATAATGTTTTAGCGTGGAGAACTTAATTTCCAGCTTTGATCAGCGTGCATAGTGTGTTGATTGATGCAGCTACTGGCACCGAGAGCACTGCTTAATTTTCGTTTCAGGTCAAATTTGGCATGACTATAAACAAGACGGAGAATGCTTACTGAAATCAGGAATGTTGTTACTGGCAAAGAAAGGGATATTTGTTTTCAACTTTAAACTAGATTTTGTACAAAGGCATGATGTGAAGTGACTTGACATGGCAAAACCAAAAGCAAGCAGTGTTGTTTCTGTTTTACACATCAGGAATGGAGACACTGTGTGATGTTTGCTTCCTGTGCAGTGATGGCTGTGCTGAGTGGGGCTGAAGGGCTCAGCCGTGTGAACATTAAGCACACAGCTCAGAAGTGCACCTTGCAGAAGATGGGGCTGAGAGCAGGACCAGCTCGGTGACCAACTTGGACCCTGCTTCCATCTGCTCCCCTCGCAACAGGATCTTGCTTATGGGGAGGTATTTTTCAACCGTTTCTAAAAATATCCCTTTTGTATTTGCATGTATATAATCAAATAACCTCATAATTCTCAAAACCAACTGTTTTTTTTTTGACAATTTAAGTTTAAAATCAGCTCTCTGTATTTCAAAACACACTTTTTCAAGTAGAACTTTAGCCCCAGAGCTAGAAGGATTAGTGCAGATCTTCTGCTGGGTTATGAGAGCCTTTTTACAGACCTTTTCCTTGGGGCCACCCACAGTCTATTTAAGAGGGTGGTTGGGAGCAATCATGCTGTTGAATTTTGGGCCAAATCATGTTTGGGCTCAAAGGGCAAGATGTGAAGCTGCACAGCTGGGCTGCATGGAAGTTAGGAGCTGAGAAGACAGTGATGGGTGAGGCTGGTCCTTTGCAAACAGATGGCTACTCCAGGGATCCTTCCATGGTGCTGCTGTCCAGTGGGGCTTCCGTCTTCCTTGGAAGTTTTCTGGTATTGGAGTACTTGCCAGCCCTGAGGTTAACAGCTTTTATGATCCTAACTCCCATCACAGAGTAAGTTCAGCTCTGTCAAACCCCTGTGCCTTGCTTTGCCGTGAGGAAAGGGTGGGAGGGATTTTGCTAATCTGAGGGAGTAGTTCTGCACTCAGATTTATCTAAGCTCTTTGTGAATATCTAATGGCATGATTTTGCTTTGACAGATTAATGTTGTTTCTGTAGATGTGCAGTGACACTGCTCCATTTTG
The DNA here is from genome assembly GCA_013398315.1 of Nothoprocta pentlandii. Classification (NCBI taxonomy): domain Eukaryota; kingdom Metazoa; phylum Chordata; class Aves; order Tinamiformes; family Tinamidae; genus Nothoprocta; species Nothoprocta pentlandii. Next base: position 886,575 of record VZSG01000321.1, read on the forward strand.
ACTTTGTGTTGTCAGCTTTGTACATTGATCCTGACACTGTTGTATTTCATCTTGATGCCGTATTCTTGATGCGACATTGCAGTGCCACCTCCATAAATTTATACTGACGTTCTCTAACTCCTTTTTTTGGTATTTTTCAAAGCAACTGAGAGCTTGACACAGTTAGAATTGGAAGCAATGCAGAGGCAAAACTTTGGAGACGTGCCATGGAGCAAAGGACAGAGATGACATTTTGTGTGAAGAAACCGCTTGTGCTAGAGACACCGATGGTGTTTGCAGGTAGCATCGTGACATGCTGGCAGGGGCTCTCCTGGGGAGAAGTCAATGTATGTTAGTGTGTTCTAATTTAGCTTTAATGTGTTCAGCTCTATATTAGAGCCTCCAAATGCAGTTTAAATAGGTGTGTGCTGCTCACAACCTTCCCATAGTTGAGGCTCACCTGATGGGTGCTTTGGCACGGCAAGGGTGCTGTTACGGAAGCAATCATTTCCCCTGGATGTCCTTATTGATTTCCACCTGCACATCAGTAACGAGATTTCATCAGGTAATATGTGAGCAGAGAGACAATATCAATTCCTCTTACTTGTTTCTTAATAGCTATGCATTAATGCTGCTCATAGAAGACACAAAGCAAGACAGTACTGTCTGTTCTGCTGAAAGGCTGAAATTTGCAGGATATTCACCATATCCTATAGGGAATATTTGCCCTTCAATGTATCCACTCTGATTTGCTGCTCAGTGCCTTATGGCTACATGATTGTGGTGTGTTCAGGTCTATATGTGCCTGATTGCTGTAAGGCTACAAATGACTGCTTTGAACACCTTATGTTACCCATGGCTTTCGAGATCTTTCTGGGTGGTTTGTGAAGTGAATGCAGATCCTCAATCTCAGTGGCACTGGTTCAAAAGAGTGTATATGCTGTTGCATCATTACTATTTCCAAATGACAGCATTTTTGTCTTGGGATTAGGCTTTTATTACTTATTATAAGATTGTTGGGGGAACTGTTGTCTCACTGAGATGATTTCTGAGTTTAGAAATACTTAAATTAAGAACACATTTTTAGCTTTGACACAGGTATCATCTAGTCCCTAGTCTGCAGAGTGTGCTTCATATGATAGTTGCTCCAACGTTTCCGTTAAAAAAATCAGTAATTTGTCTATGATACGGAAACATAATCACCTTCAAAATGGTCTCTGAAAATTAATATTTTATTGCTTAAGAAACAAGAGTTTTATATCAAATATATTGCCATTTTTCCCCAAATTTCAGTTTGTTTACCTAGCCTAATGTGAAAATAGAGACCGACTTAATGACTTCCTTGTATCTTTCTGCTTTGTCATCCTCATCCTGAGTGTTACTTGAGATTAGTAAATAAGATGAAGAAATTGAGCTTAGAGGATTGACTAGCTACAGTGCATGTCTGTAATTGTGGTGTTAATGTCAAATAGAGGCTCTTCCTGTTATAATTTGCTCTTGAGCATGAAGCGCGTTCCCTTCTGAAACCCCTAAGAGCTGCGTGCAGGTAAATAACTGCAACCTGGACCTTGAGGTCCTGGTCAAAATCCCCTTACATTTGGCTCATCAAGCAGGGGGAGCTTCTGCATTTGTTTTCCTTTTCTCTCTGGAAGGACTAGGTAAAATTGGTGCTGAAGTGTCAAAGTGTGCCTAGAAGCAAAACCCTTCTCGGCAGTAAGGCAGTCAAGTATTAGAACAAGCTGCTCAGAAGCTGTCCAGCCTCCTTCCTTTTGGAATTTTTTTCCAAGAGATCAAGCTGGATAAAGCCTTGAGCTGTTATGGTGTATGTGTAATTTTGTCATAGGGCAAAGCCATTACAATCTTCTGATTTTTAGTTTCTGGAAAGCCGTAAAAGCCCTGGTCCTGACTCAATGTTGATTTTTTTCCAACCCCACACAACCACTGCTGAGAACCTCATCAGCTGCAGGCTGGATTTTCTTACTCTTTCCTGCTTATGTTTCTTATGAAATCTATTACAGGTTCCAGAAGTGACAGTTCATGGTGAGATTTCTTTCTAATAACATAATGAAGCATCAGGCATGAGATGCCTCTTCAGAAGGACTTGTCTGTTCTGGCTTTTCTGAAGTTGCTTTGACATTCCACAATGGAGAGCAGCGCCTTGGAAACAAGATAATAACTTGCTATGTGTAGTCTTAAAATAAAAACATGTTAAAAAGCATGTTTCACAAGCAGCCTGCCGTGGGAGCTAAATAGTTCAATAACATTTTACAGAAGAAATGGGAAAGAAAAGAGAAGATGGGAGATGCTTCTCTTTTACAATCACCTGCCTCTCATTTTAGGTTGACAAACTGTTTAACTCTGTACCATTTCCACTCATCTCCCCATAATTCCTGTTTAGTTAGAGCAGAATGTGTTGGAGCTACATGGATCTATTTCAGAAGTGAAATCTCTGCAGTTGTCACATTGCAGTGTAGCCAATGGAGCTGTGATTGCCTCCATTTGGCACTTTTGCTCTAAAACTGATAGTGCTGTGCCAGTAGTGCAGCCTCAAAAATACCAGTTTTACTGAAGCCTTTGGATTAGTTTCTTAAATACCTTGAGTTGTGTTTTCAATCACACCGAACTTGGAAGAAGTTACTGGCCTGCTGCAAAGATCTTTGGAACAAAAGAAAAGGAAATTGCTTATTTTCCAGCAAGCATCTAAACTGCATTTTGTGTTTCATGTGGTCACGGATGAGCTGGATTGCAGCCAGGCTGCACTCATTTTGCTGCTTACAGTGCTTAGTGGCAGCGTAAAAATCCCACAAACTTCTTGATAGCTGCAAATAAAGTTCCCTGTAGAGGGTTTTCCTGATCACTGTGTAGTGCAGAACTGCAGGGGAGTGCCACTCCGATGGTATTAGTGAGAAAAAGCAGATATTGTTGTATCTACAGCTTTGGGCATAACCATATGGGTGCTCTCGCTGACAATCTGCTGTGTGTCCCGTAGTCATCGGTGCCTGTAAGCGCTCATGTGTCTGGTTGTGTTTTTTTGCTGCTGTTTTGGGGCAAGGCTTTTAACCACAGGCTTGCTATGGAAAATTTCCAAATCTAACGTTGCTGTTCTGCTAATTTTTGTGCATGTGGTTTGCTTCTTGTCCAGGTCACCGAGATGCACACACAGCATGTGAAATTTCCTAGAGCTTTCATTTATTTTGTAGTGAGTATTTACAAGATTGGGATTTTTTTTCTGCTGTTTACTATGGCATGAAATTGCCAGGCTTGATGTTGTATTTAAACCAGAAGACATCTGTAGTTACTGTTAGGTAATGACTATGCAGCTTCAACTCCAAAGCTGCTCACAACATGAAGAATAAAACTGTGAATTTAAAAGAAGAAAGGTGCTAGGGAAGAAGGAGTAACAGCGTATAAGAAAAGATTGTTTAATTAATGTACAAGTTAATTAAAATATCAATATGCAAATCATCAGTACCTCCCTGTTGCCCAGAGTGGCTGTAGAGACTCCATCAGTGGAGATGTTTGAAGCCCTCTGGCCATGCTTGGAAGGGAGGATGGACCAAATGATCTCCTGGGGTCCTTCCAGCCTCTCAGCTATTCTGTATTTCTGTAACCTGGTTCAGCAGGCAAAGAATTAGGAAATCTAGTTCCTGTTTTAGTGAACTATCTTGTAGGTAGCTACTGATCATGAGCGAGATGATGAAATGGGAGCTTGAAGGGTTGCATCCTGCAGCAGGTGTGTACCCAATGGAAGGAGCAGAAATAGAGCAGCACTTTCTGCACAGCAACCAGCTGTAGTAAACGTTAGATTTCTTTGCTGAAAACAGTAATACTATAGGCCCAAATTCTATAATCATATCTATGAAAGGATTCCTTCCTTTTGAAGATGTTAAGACCTCACACAGGTTCAGCGTTTGTCCTGCGGATCAGTTTGCCGGTGGCCCGGTCTCAGACCTGTGTTAGAGCATCAATATTAAGCAGAAATGGCCATTAATCAATAATAGAATCTGCCTAAAAAATAATTTCTGGCAGAGCCTGGCTGTTTTCCAAATGAGTTTGTAATTTATTGTTAAATGGGGCATTGTTTTCTTCTACAAACAAAGCCATTCTCAAATCATTATAAAGCACTTGGCTGCTTTTAGCCACTATAATTTTAGAAAGGGACTGAAATTTTGTAGTTTCCTTTTGGTCTTTATTTTTGTAAAAATGTAGTGTGTGTGTTTGTTAGAGAAAGATCCATTATTGATCAGATAAAATTCTGCAGTTTTTACTAATAGGTGAAAATTTGATCTGTACATTTGATTTGTACATACTCAATCTCATAAACCCCAAATTAAGAAATTATTTTTTTCACAATGATACATTATATATTTCCCTCTTAAATGCTAAGAGAATTTTTCTACTATGGAGGGATGGATGCTTTGGTAGCAATACAGTTTACAGATGTCCGGTTCTTAGATGAATAAGAAAAAGCCTTTGCATATTCATGTGTAGCACAAACAATGCCCATCCTTCTTTTATACCATCCCTAAAAGCAGTACATCTTGGCAAAGGAGATGATTAATCAGCAAAACAGTGCTGGGGCTCTACAAATAAATGATTTTTTTTTCCTTTGGTCAGCCCGTTTGAGCATTTTTCAACAGAAGAATTTGGAGTTACGTGTCCATACATCACTAATCACGAGAGGTATAGATGGGGTCTAGTTCTCCTGAGCACCCCTGCTGCACACCAGCTCACATCTCCCCCAGCAAGGAGCATTTTGGCTGTTGGAAGGTAAGTGTGAGGAATGATCCCTGGTTGCTCACTTGCTAGATTGCCAGAAGTTCTGGGAGCTAGTGGCCCTATGGAGTGAGCTGAATAGTGGTCTCTGGGGGAGATACTGCTGCTGAACTGAAAGGAAGGCAGGTAGCCCTTAATAGAAAAGGGAAAAAGACAGTGTCCAACAGCTTTTCAGCAAGTTTTGATTTTAAGCGAGGTATTTAAGTGGCTACAGATGGTGGAGCTGGATAGGGTGATGGAGAGAAAACAGATCAAAGAACTTGAAATAAATGATACCTTTTGAGGTGAGAACAAATACACAGGAGCTTCTGACCTTAGCCTGAACATAGAGCAAAACCTTACTAACCTCTCACCTTGCAATTACCATGAAGGAAATGTGTGTTTCTCTTCCTGCTGTTTAGTAAAGCTTTGAGAGCAGATTTTGTACTGAGGTCTCATGTTCCAGCTGATATCAGTGACTAGGGAGTATTCTGTATTGCACTGACTATAGTATTGGGTTATAGCACAAATGCTTTGAAACAAATTGCGGTGGTCAAAATAAATGAACGAATAAATGAGTCAGATTAACTGGAAAGTTTCAGTTGTTTTCTATTGCCCTGCTCATGCAAAACATGTTTAAATACAGTGTAAACAGCCACAAAGATGATTTCATGGCTAATTCGGGTTTTGAGAACAACAAAGCAGCTAGCTGTCCTGGAGAATTTAGCCTGGTACAGTCTATGATGAATTTTCCTTGCTTTTTAAATGCTGTTCCATCTTTAATTAAAAAGCAAACTCAATTGTTCTCCCCCTTATTCACGCAGATTAGTGTGATCTTACTCTATAGCTAGGGGTTTTAGACAAAAAATACTGAATATGAATGATGAAATTAACTTATAGCAGTGTAAACCTAAAGCTTCCCTTTTCTGATCAAAGTTATGTGTCAAATTGTTCAGCACTCCATTTACTCAGAGCTGCAATTTGAATTCACACTCTAGCTGCTTCGATAAAATTCTCAAAATCGACATCACTATCTTGACTATCCACAGCTTCTTTCCTTGCAGAAAAGCATACAAATTATGCCATTCTATCAGAAAGTAGCATGTGCAGAAAGATGTCTTTAGAACAATATAAGAATTTTTCTGGGCAAGGCCTGGGAGAGAGAAGCTGTATCTATCAGTACCGTTGTGAATTTTTGATTCATTTTAGAAATAGTTATAAAAAAAATTATAGAATTACTCCCAAACTGCTATCGCTAATTGTGTAGGTTTCACTTTGTGTCACAAGCAATCCGTTATTTGAAAACCTATTTATTTTTAAACTTGATCAGACCTCCTGGTGGTGGGAGGGATTGCGAGCGATGGGTTAATGTAGGTATTGCAGCACATGCTGACTCCTACCTTACTTCCTTGGCAGGACTGTTGAATTTTAGCAGGGCATTTTGTTCAGAAAGTTTTATAGATAACTTACTAAGGACAAAATCTGGACCGATGTGATTAAAGGGTTTTGACTAACGTTGCACGAAAGACATTGAAGGCAGTGTACACAGAGGATTTTAAGATTAAGGTTTTCTCATTTGCAATGCTACATTCCTTTTCTAAGGTTCATTAGAGGTGCTATTGTAATAAATTGTGCTTGGACAGCTAGAAAATACGTTGACTGCAGGCATTAGAAAAGACCTGTGGAGTAATGAGCTCACTATTACTGGGATCTTGTTTCTGTTGCTGGCTGTGGGTTCCTTCTTAAGGAAGGAAGAAGTTTAGTTTTGTAGTCAGGGAGAGGAAACTGGCTCAGAGCATAGAAAGGTGGAGAAGGAGGTGGTGGGATGTGGCTGATGTAAACGGTGTAACATCCCTGGTTTTGGCAGCTGTATGTTGACTAATGAGTGAGTTCTTGCAAATTCGTCAAGACAAATCCAATTCTTGAGATGAGTCACATTGGCAAGATGTCATCTTGCCTCTTGCAGTTCGATAAAGAGGCATGCTGCTGTGATACTGTAATTGGTAGTTGCTTTTGCCTGTCCTTGGGTTATGCCCTTCTCTGATACAGCACGTAGCATCCCCATGGATCCCTGATACAAATCTTTATACATAGCTCCAGAGGGTATTTAGGACAGCATCTGAGGCACCATGCAGATTTTAGCTCTTCAGTGAGTCTTCCACTTCGTCCTTCATATTAAAATTCAGCCTTTCTTCTGTCTTCCTTTTTTGATTCATAATCTGGATTATTTCTTACACGGATTAAACTCTTCTGCTTTCCTGCGTTAGTACTGATAGGCAGACTTCCTTCCAAATATTAATATGTTCTAACAAATGATGTGCTCCTCTGGTATAGTCCAGAGTGCAGCCTTGTCTGGTTTCCACCTGCTTCTGACTACAGAAACCATTCCAGCAGCCCTATAATGATTTCTTGATCAAAGAAGTCATTATTATGATCGGAATCATTATTGCTTCATGCTCTTTCTTGCAGTTCTCTCCTCTCTAACAGTGATCACTCATTTGCCCTTCTATCAAAACTGGTTCTCCTTGCAGGGTTGTACAGTTCTGCTTCTGCAGCTGCCACTCCACCTTCTTGCATCATTGCTTTCTTCAGGTATTTACCTTGTCTCTTTCTTTACTGCGTGGGAATAGTGCTGCCTTTCGCTGGTTTCTTTCTGCACATCTTCGGGATGTGACCTCCTTTTGTCATATGTGATCAGATACAATTTTTATGCAGATGATTTGCAAATCTGTTTGTCAGCCCGCAGTTTGTTTACCTCTATTCAGGCATGCGTTTCATCTAGCATCTCCAGCGTTTCTGCCTTGACAGGCAGCTGATAACAAAAGGAAAAAGGCTCCGTATCTCTCCCTACCAAACTCTCTTGTGCCCCTCGCTCTTTATCCCACACTCATCACATTACCAGCATCCACAGACAGCTGACGCTTGTTATCTAGACATACTCGGCTATGAATTTTTCAGCTCAAGCCTTGTTAACATCATCCATTCTCTTCCATCTTTCCATCACCTAGAATTTGTGTCCCTGGGGCTTTGTGTTTTCCTTCTTTCCCTTTAACCTTTTGCATAGAGCCTTTCTAGCTGCTGCTACTTTTTCCCCCTCTTCAGCTGCAGCCAAAAAGTCACCCTGTTTCTGAAGTGACTTGAAAAAATTCCCTTGCTTACCGCCCCTTATTTCAGTCCATTCTAACTGCTCCTGACACAGCCATCCTTACTGGACGCAGTCCAGCTCAGCTGAGGAGAATTTCTGTATTTGTTTCAACTCAATGATAAATGTTTCAAAGCTCTTTTCATCTATAAAGCTGTTGATGTCTCTTAGGTATAACGAGGAGCCTACCTTATTTTCCTCTAAGTGATCTGTTGTTAGTATTTTTTTTCCCCTCTTCTTTCAGATTTTCTTAAACTCTTGCTTTCTCCCTTCATATTTAATTTCTTAATCTTATGGTTACAAGAGGCTTTTTTTTTGCATGTCCTTGCATAAATATCTTTTGCCTTCTGTGCAGCATTTGTCTAATCTTTTTTAATAAGGTAAGTCCAAGAACTTAGTTTTTGCTCTCTGTTCTCGTTATTGTAAGCTTATTATGTTTAATAAGACACTGTAGATATTTGAACCATTATTGGTAATACTGCATAGGTAGCATTTCCTCCACAAATGTACTAGGTACTACACAGGTGTAGTTATTAAGGTGGAGATAAAATTATGTGCAAAATGCACTTGCTGAAATTAAAATTCGCAGGGATCTATGAATAGCAAGTAACAGCAAAACTCCTGTGCCCCTTCCATAAAAAGGCAGTGGCTCTTCCTCCATCTGATGAGATCAGGGAGGAGAAAGCTGATGGATGTCTTGCCCATATTGTCTGATTTATAGGTAAGTGTCAAGGAACAGAAGACCGTAGCAGGAAAGCTGAAGGAATTTCTTGTACCCATGTTCACTGTGGAAGAAATCTGAGACGCTTCCATGTGGGAATCCTCCGTTGTGGGGGACTTAACATATAAAGATATGTCTTAAATCTGCTAGGAGATTTTGGAATAAATAGACAAAAGGAGTAATAGTAAGTCACCAAGATCAGATCTCAGTGACTTAAGATAAGCTTAAATACTACTTGTGATGCCTAATGTCTTGTTTAATAGTATCCTCCTAGTACCCAAAGACTAAAGTAGCAAATATATACCCTAAGCTGATCACTACTGCTCAGCAAAAATATCTCTGGTTCATAGATAGCTGTATGGTAATATCAGCTTTGTGCCCAGTAGTGACTGAAAAAGAAAAACAAATGCTGCGAATTATCAAGGAAGAAATTAGAGAACAGAGCAGAAGGCATCACTGACAAAATCCACAGATTACCTACATTTTAAAAACTGTTTGTAATTCTGCTCCCTACATCTCAAAGAGAATTCATGAGATGATTCATAAACCATGGAGAGAAAGGCAGTGGCGATGCTGCAATGCTGGTCAGAGAGCAACCCAGTGAGGAACCCCCAAAGAAGCTATGTTCCCAGCCTGGAGCAGAGCTGATCAGATCTGGGAAGAGTGAACAGAGATCGTCTTGTTTGGTTGTTTTTTTGTTTATTTCTCTTCTAAGCTGAGAAGATAAGAAATTAAAATAGTTAAGTATTCAGGCAAGAGGAGGAACAGTATTTGTCGGACCACATTTGAAGAGAATATTGGATATCATCAATAATGAGTTTAATTTTCTAAATTTTAGCATTCTTCCTTTGGAGACTGAACGGGTAGCACATTTTCATTTACCCACAGAAGTCACTATGGTGAATATGTAGATAACTTATTTTCCGCTGTGGGAGTAGACTGGCAGTATCATTCCTCACTGTGACAGGTTTTCTTTCAAGCAGTAACAGTCTGCTCTGTTTTTCATCAAGCCTTTGCAGGCTCTATGGCTCATTTTTTTGTTTTTTTTTCCACTTTTTTTTTTCTTTTTAAGAAAAAAATCCTATTAATACAATAGTGTTGAGCATCTTTGTCATAATCTGCATATCACAATAAGTGATCTTCAGGCAAACTTGAGATGTGACTATTTTAATAATAAGTGGATATGAGGAAAGGACCAGACAAAGCATGAGTAACAAGCTAAGTACTACTGAAATTTATTCCTCAGGATGCAGCTCTATTTGGAACAGAGCTGAACTCAATTTCTGTTTTTACAAAAATGTCAGCTAGAAGACACCTAAATGAAATGATGAGTTTGGTGACAGAGACTCTACGTTGTGTCATTAAAATAACCAGCTTCTTGTTCCTTGAGGCTGTTGGGAGAGAAACTAATTCCTTTGGGTACATTTAGAGAAATTGTGTTGTAAGCTGTGTGGGCGTGCATCTGTGGCACTGGTTAGTGAGACCTCTTTCTGTGCAAGAAAAACCATCTTTTGTTTTGTGTGACTTCTTGTTTTTCTTTTTTTTTTTTAATTTTTTCTCCTTTGATTTGACCAGATCTCCGCTGTAACACACGTTCTGCTCTTGATTTATTTTTGGGGAGTGAGGAGTGAGTTTTCTCCTTTGCTTACAAGGCCACTTGGCCACGGCCGTTTCTGTGCGCGGCTGGAGACTTGGCTCCCTGAAGTCCCGCGTTTGGGGGGTTGTGTGCTGCTGGCTGTGGCATTTTGCCCATTTGATGGTCCCAGGGAGACCTCAGGAGGCACCAGGCTGTTCTGGGATAGCAGAGCCCTGCATGACTTAACTCTCATTACCTGACGTCTTGAGGTTTGGCTATTGGCACCTATAAGAACTAACGGATTAGGAAGTGATTGTGAAAAGCTGATACCAGGAGAGCAATAAGAGAGCGCTGGGTGAGTGCACTAATCCATAAAACTTCTTCTATTTCCTCATGCAGCATTTATTATTTTAAATGTTATAAAATAGATTTTTTTAAATTTCAAGGCCTTTATCATTAAAATTCAAGTAAAACTGTGCAGACGGAGAATTCAGAACAGTGATATTTAATCCTCCCTGGGCATAAAGGCTTAAAAATTTCAATCTGTATGGCAGTTCCTTTAGGGCTTTAGGACTGTCGTGGGGCCTATATTGGTTGTGTTTCCTAATGACTTGAGAGTGTCTTTAGAACTAGACCATTGGTTACCCAGCTCCACAGGCCACAGGATAAAGATCCCTGGTCTAAACTTTTGCAGTGCTCTGTTAACGAGGCTTAAGTGGACATTATGGATATTACCAACAGGATCCCTGAAGAGCCTGTCATAAGGTCAAACTCAACACATGAAAGCAAGGACAGGATGCCTCAATTTCTTGTTGGAAGGCAAACTACGTGTTATGATTTGTGATTCTGTGAAGCCCTGCATCACAAAGTTCCATAAGTCCCAGCTTTTTTTTTGGATGGTGAAAATGTTCACATTAGTATTATAGAAATAACTTTCACCTTCTATGGGGAATACTGTATTTCAGTGATTTCACTGCAGCAAATTGCATATGGGAACTAGTTTCTCAGTAGATCTTCCTTCTAGGGTATTTGAATTACTGGGGAAAGAGAAAACCAAAAGCATAAAGCCTTTGGCTTTATTGTAATACCGAGATCAGAGAATGATGTTGCAGGCAATTTTATGTCCAAAGTGTTGTCTTTTTTTTACACTAGGTTTCTTAAAATTTCCCAGGATTGCTTAGAATGGATCTACCAGAAGTTTCAGTATTTTAATTAAAATGGTATTTATAAATAGTTCTCTAGCATTTTTGTTTTCCTGATTTTTGTGTTTTTAGGTTTCCGTGTTTATTTAACTACTTTTGTACTAGATGCACTGTTGCATCCTTAAGAGGAAGACTGCACAACTGTATGGTTGTGCATTAGAAAGCTCTTCATCAGGTTGCCTGAAACTTTAAGGGAGAGGTTCAGTTCTTGTAAAGCAGCATTCTGAAACAGTTAAAGCCCCTTAGCTTACATGAAGAATAACAGCAGAATCAGGGTCCTGTTACATGGAGTGACAATGAAGAATGCAAGGTGACCTGTGTCTGAATCAGGAGTTTGTCTTTTTGAAGCACTCCGCACGAGAGGAGACTGATGTAATGACAGATCAGTTGAGCAGAAAGTCCTTATAGCCAAAGAAACTTTGGCTGTAAGTTGGAAATACTTTGGAAAGTTGTAAATACTTCGGAAAGTATTTACATTGCTGACAAGATTGCTTCACCTTAAAGTATCTATAGAAAACATCAAACCCCATCTTAGCTACTCCAGATAGTCCTTCTTGACATGAAGCTCTAGGTATCACCAAGGCATTCCACTTAGATACTGCAACCTATACTGCTGCACATGGCCCAAGCTGATTATTTCAGAGTTGTCGGTCATATGTGAGAGGTAGTTTTAACTAATTTACTACAGCTAAAATAATTCTACCTGTAAGTTTGGCTGCTCTGGAATAGTTCCTTGGTACTGCTCCGCTGTGAAGTGCACAAATGCTGAGGGGGCTCTTAATTTACGGGCCTCTTCCATCTACTGCCAGCGTTGACAGCTTTGGCTTTCAAAGAAGAGTTTGACTTACTTGCTAGAGATATAAAATGTTAAAAGGAAGAGCTTAAACAGGGAGGGTGGAGAGTCCCTGTCTATTTTCCTTTACTAATGAGTGAATAGTTTGCCTTTGATTTAAATATTATGGTTATCAGTCTTAACACTGGTACCAGCAGACAAGGAAGAGAAGACACCTTCAGTACTTACATTGTTAACATGGGTGATTTGTAGCTTGGCTGCAAGATATACTTTTTTTTCTCCTTCCAGGCTTCAGGACATATTTCTGACCTATGTACATTGCTTTGTGAAGATGCTCACCGATATAATGTCTTACAAAAATTCATTACCTTTCTACTGAATTCAATTTTAATACTGTTTCATTGAGATATTGCAATGGAAATTCTACTAGCTGGCAAAAGTTTTCTTTTATGCTAAGAACACGAACTGATAATAGCATGGAGCCTCTGCAGCACGTTGTAAAGTGTGTATGAAATTGCAAAACAACATCCTTGCCTGGGCCACAAAATGAGGGCTGCACAGTCTGTTATGCATCATGCTGTTTATGGCACTGTGTATTTTGGACCCTGAATCTGAACAAAAGCCAGTGATGTAAGCAAGCCAGGACTTTCTGTGTATTTCTTTTCCTTTTTTTTTAATGATCCTTTTTTAGGTCTCTACCTTGCTTTTTGAGTGTCTGTCTAGTTAGCTTTTTTGAGTTTTCTGGAACATGAATCTTTTAATGAGCTAAAATTGTGTTAAAATAAGCTGCTCTGCTATTACACTTTTATGTTTCTACTACTGTAGAGCTAGGGGTCACTGAAAGATGATGCAGAAGTCACAGTCGACAGAGCACAGCCCGACTCCCGTCAGTCACCACTCAGTACCTGCTCAGGCAAGGAGAACAAGCTACCCAAGTGATTAGTGACAGCTGCCAGGTAACTTCTGTGATGAATAAACACTGTCACTTTATGCATTCATGTAGCTCAGTATTCAGAGATCCTTAAACGTATGAGCTAATTTCTTGTCTGCCTTGCTGCACTTTTCATTATCTTTCTGAACGTGTGGAGTTAGTTGCCTGTGAACCCAGTTCTGTGTGACTGAAGCTCCTGCAGATAATGCCGGAGGGAGCAGCACAGGGGAGCTTGAGCACGGGCTATTGCATGAAACCTGGAGCCCATCTGCCCAAACAGGAGGTCAGTTTGGGAGGTGTAAATAACCACGTGCATCTGCTGGGGCAGAAACTGGCTTAGGCATAACCCTGCTGAAAAGATCCAAGCTTAAGGTGGGCCAGCCATGGCCCACACGAACATCCCTAACAGGTAAGAGAGGGGTGGGTGTGCATATGCTGTCTTCACTAAATCTAGGTAGCTAGAGGTAGCTGTTATAAAACGTTGTTCTACCAGGAGGGCAGTGCAGCCCTGACAGGGCTACTCGCTAGTGGCAAGTCTGGCCTCGGAGATTTCCAAGGGTTGGCTGGACAGAGCCACCACCTGATGTAGTGCTGCCCGTGGGCCTGTTTCCAACAGGAGGCTGGGCCAGAGACCTCTGGAGGTTCATTTCCACCTGTGCTTGGGGATTCAAAGGAAAATCAGAGCAATCTGTTTCATTACTTAGCAACTGATTAAAAAAAGAAAAAGACATACATTGAAGACAAATCCTAGCAAGAATGAGCAGAACACCAGACAACATGTTTTCTCACTGTGTATAGCTCACCAAAGAGACTTTGCAAATCATTAACTGTCATAGTGGCAGACTCCACCTTCATTTGCATTTCTATTTAAATTAATTTTGTAATTTAATTTGTGCAGTCCTGGATGTTTCAGTAGGTCTCTGCAGGGAAAATCTCTATTGAAGGGAGACAGCTGTTCAGGCTCCTGTTAAAATTCTCCCAGTTTGAGAGCTGGCAATATTTCCACTCCGAGTTACTTCTCTAAAGTTGAGTCTGAAGTAACACTATCATCTCTCAAATTTAGAACCTTCTTTATGCTGTCTGGTTGGAGTCCTAATGGTCAGTGTCCCAGGAGCCAGTAGTTAATGTTGCCTCTTGTCATTTGTGAGCCACATGTGCTGCTGTTTGTAACTGGTTTCTGTACACCTGAGTCTATTTTTTTAGGTGATACATTGGTTTATTTTAATAGTGAAGACTTGAGATATAATTATGTTGAGTTTTAATTGAATTCGCGGAGCTTATACTTGTCAGCTTTTGAGTCATCTCGGGGAAGGAGAAGCCTTGGAGGTATTTCTGGTGTGCTCTTGTTCTCGTTACAAGGCTAAATGCCGGGTAAACATTGCAGTGAGGTTGCATCGCTTTTCCAAGAGTTTTATGTAGCTGCTCATTATTTGTAAAAGGCCTCAAAGTTTGTGCTGTCTTGGAGAGAGCCAACATGGGCCTGGCTGCAGGATCCCTTTGGAGCTCGTTCATCTTCCGAAGACCTGGGCTGTTCCTTTAGCGTTGCACAAGGGAGTAGGTGCTGCGTCCTTCAGCGAGCTCGGCCTTGATCACAACCCTCCTAAGGAAGAAGCCCTTGCTTGGTATTTGTTAATTGAGCTGTAGCCTGATAAGTGACTACCCCTTGTTGGCTTAAGCACTGCTTTAAACAGTCCATGTCTTAGATGCTAATGAAGCCCTGTGTTGCTCTGTCCTGTCTGCTTTCTTTTTTACCTGTCTGCAGCTCGCTCAGTTTTAGTGAATGGAAGAGGATGAGATGTGCAGTTTTTTTTTTTTTTTTTTAAAGAAGATCATCTGTAGTTCAACCGAGGGTAGCAGCCTTAGCTGTAAGGAGGCAGAGCTGGTGGGTCCCATCACACTGCCAGCACAGTTTGGGTTGCTCTATCCCTATTAGATACTCGAAAAGAACCTAATAGGTTTACAGGCTGCCTAGAGAGGTTGTGGAGTCTCCTTCCTTGGAGATATTTAAAACCCGCTTGGATGCAGTCCTGTGCCATGTGCTCTAGGTGACCTTGCCATGAGCAGGGGGGTTGGACTAGATGACCTCTGAGGTCCCTT